>JAUTXX010198151.1:9944-37443 GCA_032273605.1 Panulirus laevicauda | reverse complement strand
GCGCATTTCTATGCACTTTATTCGTATATATATATATATATATATATTCACTACAGATCTTTCGCTGAAACGGGTCATTTTCCCTATACCCTTGTGAATCATGTCATATACTGTCAAAAAAAAAAATGAAGTACCTTTTAAAAGCACTTTTTTTTTTACTACTGACCTTTGACAACACATGAGTTAGGTCAAAGGCCATCTTCATAATACTCTCGTCCTCACTGAATCAGCCACCATTGGCCTTAGACCTGAAGCTTACAAGATAGGCCAATCTCAAATACACCTTCAGGTCAAATGTCAATGGTAGGGCTATGAGGATACATACGACCCTTAAAAATCAAGTCAAATATGTTTTCCCTAACCACAATTGGACCTATAACAGCCTAAGTTTAACCTACCCTTTAAAAGTCACATCGAAGGTCTTGGTTAAGTAGACAAGCATTTCCTAACCAAGTATAGCTGATGTACATAAAAATTCATTGGCCGACTGGGTCTCTTACAATAAACCGAGCACTGATCCCAAACCAACCAGTATGTAGCCCCATGATGAGTACAGTAAGCATAATAGCTTTTGTCACTCCAGTGCCGAAAAACTACCATCAAAAAAATAGTAGATGCAATAAATGGAATATCAAAATGGTGTGCGTCTGTAAACAACACAGGCAATAATGCCGTTTGATCTAATGGTGCCGACATATCGGCAAACGAAGCACTTCCCCACAGTACCTCACTGTGCCCATAACTCATCTTATATACTTCGCTACTACTTAACAGTACAATATCTGTGCATATAAAATAATCTAAACAGAAGCACAGTAATACAGTCACTAATGGAAGGAGCGTCATAGCTTACCGTTGCCATGTTTTGAAAACGTTCTTGGGAAGGGGACACGTGACTATTAGTGAAAATAGTTGATCATACTTTGTAAATACCCCTTATTTTCAATATTTCTTTCATCTCTTACCATTTGATTATGATAAGATGGTTTATGGTCAAATTTCAGTTCTATTATTTGATTACCATAAGCTGATCTATCATCAAAATTCATTCATTCGTTTTAATTTTCACTGTACAAATGGTCATGGTATAATTGCAAATATTTTGAGTCAGACAAAATATTTTTGTCATCATTAATGCTTACAGAGTCAACCTAACCAACAATCAAAGTGAATAACTTAATACAAGAAATCTACTGTCGTCATCCGTCAAAAAATTAGACATGGTTAGCAAAGTTTATCTCTCGGCATATCTCCAAAAAATTAATTGCATTCAGAGTTTACACTATTTGTTGAGAAAAGATTATTATGAAAATTGATTTACAATGTTGTTATCAGGGTATAACCTAAGTTTAGCGTTGGTATTAAACCTGTGGGTCAAATGAAGAAGAAAAAATGTGTGTTGATGCTGGGTTGGTTTGTTGGTTTCAATGGCCATATTTGCAATGGAAGTGCGTATATAGCTTTAAAATCATCTTAAATACTATTGAAAAAGCTGTTCAAGTTATTTCGAATGGTAGTTACAACTTGACGGTCTTAATGAGCCAGGCAGCCGATAGAATTAAGGCACATATTTACACCCAACCACTAGTTGGCTATTTGGGCTTTTGTTTAATAGACTGAAAATATCATTGAAGTTGTTATATATTGTGTTATAGCCACTACTTATAATTGATTTCGTCTTCAGATGTTTCATTATAAAACCATGTACACTTTCGGTGTATGTATGGCCCTAAAGATTGGAATAAATTCAGATTTTTTTTAATGTCTTTAGTGTATATCATATCTTTAATACCTTTTTCTCATAGGAATAAATTATAGGCATTGACCTCTGTTATTATTGTTATGGAACCTCACTAGACATAAATTAACTCCGGGTTATGTTGATTATAAATTTCGTATACTATTATCTATTGCAATTTTTGTCAGATATTTTGGGTTATCCTCTGAAAACATTATCCTTATACGAATTATCATTACAAGTAGACTTGTTCTTTTAACTTACTACTCAAAGATGCTATATCTCATAACTTGAAGCAGGATTGGTAACATGGAGTCTGGTGTGAGAAGCATGAGTCCTTTATTGCGGGTAATATTGAGGAAGAATCTCATTTTCAGGGACCTATATGCAGCACCTTCAAGAAGATGCAGTGTATATTTAAATGTATACAATGGTGAGATCTTATTTGCATATCATTTATGATAACTGATGGTGTCGTACTGACAGACTCTCTGCAGATTTCATTTACCCTTAATGGTTAATGAATTTCCAAGGATTTAGCCTAATATAATGTCCATGTCAAGTAAGTGCTTATCGAGTTTGGCTTTAGAATCGTTCGTCATTTTGGTCAATTACATGTGGCAGACCATGCCATTAAGGAACGATTCTTTGGCTGACGAATTTGTGCATCTGTATCCCAGATCTTTACATGTATGATGATTTAAATGAATTTCCTCTTAAAAACTGTGATTTTGCCAGTTAGAGGAAGACCTTACTTAATTTTTTCAGTCGAATCTGCCTATTTGAAGACCTTACCTCATTTTTTGTCAAAAATTTGCAATTTCTATTTGATACCCACGTGTCCTTCCTTTATGTGGAAAACTCATAGTTTTGGGGCATCATACAAATAATATATGGGTTGGAAGGAACGATATCAGCAAACTCAAATTGAGTTGAGGTTATTTAGTCGTGGGAGCATTATTTTTTTCTCATCCTCCAGTAATGAAGTATGATAACTAGAGAAAGCTGTGATGATCAGGGGAAAGTTTAGTTGAAAAACTAAGTGAAAAATCTTCATGTGGTCAACAGCATTAATGAAAACCTTTCCAAACTTCCCCTAAAATCTTGAGTATGATATCGTTTACATTCAGTTCGTAGAGGTTTTTAGCGGACTGTCTTTGTTGTTTTCACTTTCAGTACTTACTTCTTTATGTGCATGTAACCAATATAGCTAAAGGAATATGATGATTACGTCTTATAATATTACAGGTTCTTTTCATGTATACTGGAATTTCACTTCACATTTTCCATGATCATCATAGTTCTCCTCATTATCACATATTAATTAGTAGGAAAAATAATGCCTTTAGCATTACTTTTGATAAATATGAGGAGTCCATTGATATGCATTTCATCCTTATCACGGTATGAGAGATTCTGTTTCACATCTCTGGTGATACCACTCCTCTGAGGTTCTGATATGTGTTTAAACAGAAAAAAAAATTCAAGCCATCCTGAAGACAAATGATGTTTCCTTAGTAACATAACTATTTTCCTCAAGAAAATGTTTATGAGGAATAGAGTCCCCTGCACTACGCACAGCCTCTTTGTTATCCTGTCCAATCTCTTGCCGATTTTTTCTGATTTGAAATACTATGAATGCTTGAGAATAAACTTGTTCATATATTTTTTTTGTAAGCATATTAACATACATTGTTATAGTGGCCCACAGTTTATGTAAGGAACAGGAATGTGTGAAGGCCAAAATTATTGGTATTTATTACTGTAGAATATCCATATTTGCTTATATGATTTAGAGATCAGAAAAATGGTAAAGTATTATTTTTCTCTATGCTTAAATTGGTGATTGAAATTAGCCATATAATTTCTGTTAAAATTTGATTGGAAATTCTCATTTCATGCAAGTAGAAATGTATTAATATTATGATAATGTCTGTACCTCCAGTCCTGTTTACATGGCATGGCTCATGTGCTTATAAGCATTTACTTTTTGTGGGAATTCATTCTGCCAAACTGGCACCAACACCAAAACACTGCAGGCTGACAAATATTAGGGATTCAGCTCCATGCAAGTTAATTTCCTACTTTCTTTATGCTGTTAGTTGGCTCACCTTGTGAAGAAATGAATCTCACATTTGTGCATGCTAAATTTTGCACTTTATTGTCTTTGCAGTGCCATCTTTATGGATATGTTATATTAAACAGTTCATGTTAAGAGTATATTTATAAGAAAAAGGTCACCCTAAATTATACTTTCTGTATGTTGTTAAGATTATATCTGTATATTTATGCCAAGTTGTAGTTTTGATTAGCAGAGACTTACAAGTAAAGAATTATTTTCTTGTAAATTACTAAGCAGTGCTTTGAGAGTCTTCATAATTTTAGAAATGCATAAATTTTGAGCAACGAAGAGGATTTTGTTTTTCCTTGAAGACTGTTAGTGATTGTTCTACAAGACTTTTAAGTTTCTGAAATTATGTTATGAAATGGAACGAGTTTCTTGACTTTTTCATACAAGAAAGATTAATGGAATAGCCTGATATATATTGAGGGGTTACTGAAGAGGAACAGAGAAAGTATTCATTAGCGGCTAGTGAGAATTATGGCTATGAATGACTGACAAAATATGTAAGCATGAAAGATGATAGTTTCTAGCAAGAAGGGAAAGGTGAGACAAATTTTTAATTTTAATGCAGAATATGAGCTTTGTTTCAGTATATTTTTATTTAGATGTAAACAAGTTCTCATAATGAATTTTTTTTTTGAGAAATTTCTGATATTTGGAAGATGCTGCAAAGTTTAGAAATATTATTGAAGGAATATTCAATCAGTTACTGATATGCATGTCGCATATCCGCAATATTGCATGTAAGCAATAGCTTGTTTTATGTAGATATCGAAATTACTTTAGAGTTTTAGAGTTGATGTGCTTTGCTCCAACAGACCGTGACCCAGCACCCATATTCTTTGATAAGACTGTTCAAGACATTCTCAAGAAAGTTTCTGGGATGGACTTGAAGAAGGTCTTTAAACAAAGACTTGATGAAAAAGAACTCAAGCCACCAAGATATGAATTTGTTACACATGAAGAACTACAGGCGGTGAGACCCTTTACAGTTTCAGTCAGCTACTATAAGTAATAACATTCATAAGTAAATGCAAATGTTTTCAGTATCCATCTTGTAGAGACGAGATCTTAGTTTTATTCTCTTGTAGCTTTAATACATAAATTAGAATTAATGACCTATGACTTGAGAAATGTGAAAACTACCTAGGCATATTTGACCAAGAGATGTACACTCCAAGTTTTGTGTTGATTACCCCTGTAATGAGAGAATTACATCTCAGTGTAAGTTCTGGTGAGAAAAAAGAAAGAATACATAGGGAAGTAGTTATATATCTTCTGACAGTTCTTTAACTGGTAGTGACAGCTAGTATGAGGTGGAGACAGATGTAAGGATGTGTAGAGTCCTTATAACTCTTCATAACGTTATAAAGTTACAGATGAGTTGGGATGGAGGCATTGTATGGCCAGGGTATTTTCCTTATATTGATGATTATGCAGTGTTATGTGACAGTTCACAGTCACTGTGTGATCGTGGAAGAATGTAATGGCACATTGAGAATGTACAGAATGAAGATAAACCAAGGTTGAACCAAATATGTGGTGAGCAGTGGGGGTGATGAACATGGGCAATTACAAGTAAATGGGATTAGTATATAGCCTTCTGGATATGCTGTCATACATATCCAGACAATGTCTTCTCAGCTGAACCAAAAATAGATGAAAAAAATGTTGACAGAATTTATAGTTGATGTAAAAAATATTGTATTGGGCATATGACACTGATAGATTGCATATGATGTTGGAGAGGGTGAAATAAACATGTTGATAATGTACATGACAGGTCTCTCCTTCATTGAATGAGGGATGTATTCCTGTAAACTGCTTTCAGAGTGAGTTTGTTTAAAATGACCATGGCACAAAAGGAGTTATTTTTTACAATGAACAAGTTTTAACATAGTGCAAAAGGAGTTATATATCAGGCACTGTCAAGTGCCAGTAGTGTTGTATACACTGTTTTGTTACTAACTGATGTAGCAGACATTAACTACATCAGTATGAAGTAACATAATTCAATTTAAATATGGTATAAATGAATACTCATCAAACAGGCTATACCTGTTGTATTAAGTGATTGACAATTATTGTGTATGATGAGATAACAAATCAGGATGTGTGGGATAGCAGATTGCCAGGATCATCAGGTAGAAACAGCAGTGTCACTTTCTTCATTTTCTTGAATAAATCATATATCTTACTCTGGTTATTATTTCCACCAGTAGTGAGGTTGATTTGGCAACAGATTCCTTAATATTGGCTGCAGGGCTGTAAATTACTATACATGTGCAGTGTTGGTCAGCAAATCTGACAGTCGGTCACAGTCTTATGTCTCACCTCGTTTCTTTGGAGGACTTTGAATTAATGGGGAATTGGAGTTTGATATTGTATGGTAGACCATCAAATGGGCTTCATGCCTGCCATCTTGGTGTATGCCTTACAGACTTAGTGAGTGTTATCTTGTAGTCTTTTAACTACTGAGAATGTGATCCGGCTAACTATTAAGATTTTAGAATGATACTAAAAAGCTTTCTTCTCATACAAATGCTTTTTGCAGCATTTGTATTATCTGTACATCACTGATCTCCAGGTTTTGAAATGAGATACTTGCTTGCATGAAGTGAATAAACAGATTAAGGCATCATCATCTTTCTCATTTTGTAAGAGGAGGTACATCTGATCTCACAAAATAGGGAAATCATTGAGTATGCAAGTAAAGTGGCAAAATATTTCTATTCTTTAAACCTTTCGGAAGGAATTTTATGCATTTTTGGTAATGCAAAACTTTATTCTTACAGCACATGGAAGATGCAAAGAAGAAGGCTTGGGAAATTCTCCAGATGCCACCTGTACTGAAGGAACGCCAGCCCATCAAGGAAGTGTTGTCTAAGGATCCTGCCCTGACTGGATATGACACTTGCAAACATGTTTTCACTGACATTACTTATGGTTTATCAGACAGGGTATATTTTTCCTTGTTTTTCATGAAAATCCTGTTTAGTAAGATATCTCATCTCCGTTTTTTATCCTTGCTTGAAATCTAAATATTGGCCTTCAGTCAATATTTTTTAATGCTGAAAGTTTAACCTTACTGTATCATTGTAATTGATAAGTGCAGTGTAATTGATAAGTGCAAATTATTTTGGGTTTGGAGTGTATAGAATGGAATCTCAATAGGTCCTTTCAAGAGTTTCTTGGCAGAATCAGGCTATACAGTACTACATGTTTTCCCATTGTCATCTGAAAGGGCTATGAACTTATGGTTGTTATAATGAGTTATGAAGAGCACTTTTTGTTATGTATACCATGGTAATTCTTGGAGCTTTCTTTAATCTTTCTGATATGAGTAATAATTTCATTGTTGTTTCTAGGCTATCCACATTTGACTCACATGTTCCTCCACGAAGGTAAAATTTGTCACCTGATATGCAGGCTTGGGTAGTGTCCTTGATTGAATTATTTCTCTTACATGTCTCATTGTATTGTAACTCACATTAATCTCTTGTGTGTAAGGCTTTCTGCTCTTATGTATACCACAGGAAAGATTTCTAATATGCAGATGAAATTACCATATATTTTAGCACCCTGTTTGTGTACCCACTACTAGGTATAGCGGTATACATCGGGGATGCTGTACTTTATAGTTTTTTTCATGCTTGTTTCCTGCTTTCCATGATGGAAAGGTGGTATCAAGAGCAGATGAAGAATGGCTTCATTCTTGCAAATCTACTCACTAGCTGCCATGTATATTGCATCAAAAAAGAGCCCTCTGTGCTCAACTGGGCCCTCAGACCTTTCCTTGGTTTTCTTTGGCTGCTTGCTATGCCCTAGTTTAGCCTATTGACAACACATCACTCCCTAAACTCTGAAAAATTATTTCATTAAAAAATTTTATTTCACATGTAAGTGCTTATCAAAAAAGAAAATAAAAAAGGAATATGCTTTCAACACGTGGTAACTATATGAAGCTTTGCATGCTGTTCAACAATGAAGGGATAAATATGGAGAAGAAACAAGATATGGAGGACTGTGAGATGTACCTTGATACCTTGGTATGATGGCTATTCCCTTTAGGCTGCCATGGTGCAGATTAGGGAGATTGAATGTATGGTGTCTTCTCAGTTCAGTCTATCAAGATGGGCATTGTATTATGCATACTTTATACGTAAATTACAGTTATCTTTAACTTCTTTTGTAGTTACCTTCTCGTTTGTTGTCAGAAACGACTTATTGTGGTACGAGACCTAGATGGAACACTTCGTCAAGCATCATGGGAAGAGAGAGACCGGTTAAATCAAGTTTACTTCCCACAACCTGGCAGAAAATTGACTCAGCCCAAAATTTTCCTGGAAGAAAATTTTAAGGTTAGATATTTAGGCAAAATAAAAAGGCATAGGGTTCCTCTTCCCAGATGAAGAGCACTGGATCATTTCATTGAAATATATTTCTTCAATGTGTGTGGAAAGTCTTATGAGAACAGTCTAAAGTTCATCTTAGGGAATTCATTTCTTAATTGAGTATAAAAAAATGGTGAGATGCTTCATTAATAATTATTTCAAAAATATACCATAACCCTACAGCTAACAGTCATTTTACCACCGTACCTAGATGATACATATTAGTCCTCACTATTCTTTGGTCTGCTAAGAGATTCAGTCCAAGCAACAGTACAAATGTTTTTTTAGCCAAAATTTTAAGGGGTAACATAGTCATACAGGTTGAGTGTTAAACCTGTATAAAATTGTCAGTAGTGGAATTTTTTTTTATATTTGCAAGAATAGAACAACCAGAGGTCATATCATGAATTAAAACAAGAAACTTTTGTTACAAAAAAAATATAAAGTAGTACTCTTGTATTATAAGAGTAATTGATGTGTGAACTATACTGAATGATGAAATTCTGTATGTGGGCAGAATACAAAAGTTTAAAAAGTTGAATGATAGTTAACAAAGTTCAAGAGATGGGGGCCCCTTGAGTGTAGAACTACCACTCTGACAGTACTTATAGGTATTTATACACACACACAACCTGTTGCACACCCTCTCACTCCAGCATTAGCAGGGTGAGGGGGAAAGTATAGAAGGTGTTAGAAATAACATTATCAGGTTAAAACAGTTTAATCAAAAAAAGGTTTAAGGTCCCAATGAAATCTCCCCATATCTACTGCATGATTGTGCAGTCACTTGCTTGGCCACTTGAAATATTCTTCAGTAGGTCACTGGAGGAAGTATTAATTTTAAAGAAGAGGATAGATGTTGTGCCTATGCTTAAGAAAGATGATCAGGAAATGGTGATGAACTACAGTCATTTTGTGGTTTGTAAAACATTTGAAAAGATAATCATTCCCATAAAAGAAAACAAATGAATGACTTCTTGCAAAGGAGAAACTGCTTAACTGGAAGACAACACAGTTTTAGGGAAAGGAGGTCATGTATTACGAACCCTCTAAACTCCTTTCCTTAATCCATATAAGACATTAGCTCCCTTTCCAACCTGTTACTCATTTTATCCCTTAGGGTTCTATCTGCTGCCTTGTTCCATCTCATGTACCTAAATCACTCGACTTCCTCCTTCATTCAGACTTACATTCAAACCATCCTATCTCATTCCCATACATTTCACATTTACTCTCAAATTTTTCTTTTCTCACACTATCAAACTCTTACTAGCTTCTGGAGTTTCTCTCTGGCTTATGCAATGAGAACCATGTTATCTGGTAAACTGAATGATTCCTCACCTGACCTCCCAGTATATCTACATATAGACCCTCCTCTTGTTTTTTAAGACCCTTGTATTCACTTCCTTTACCCCCCTATCCATAAACAAATTAAACATTGATGATGACATTACACATCCTTGATGTAGACTCCACCTGTACTGGGAACCGCTCACCCTTTTCCCTTCCTGCTTGACCACTTGCCTTTCTGTCTTGGTAAAAACTCGTCATGGGATTTGTAACTTATCATTTATGCTGTACGTTCTTAGCACCTTACACAAAGTTTGCACCAGGTACCCTTTGATTGACCATGGGAGGATGAACAACTGGGTAGGCTGTGAGCTAGCTAACTGCTGTTCCAGAATTTGAGCACTTCATGACCTGCAAACCATTCAGTCAGCAATAGGAACCTCAGTACCTCAGAAATGTTTGCGATGGCAACACTTACTGATTTTCTGTACATAAACTTAATGGCAATTTGTGGTATGTTTTCTCTGTTATTACTTTGTTTCTAAATAAGAAATTATTTTTCTAGCTTTACTTTTACCACAAAACTCATATATTCACACTGTATCAATCATGAAAATAACTGTACATGTCATTCTTAAGCTTTAGTGACACTCAGATGTTTTCATAGGAACAGCATAGCAAGATTGGACCAAAGAGAGTATGCATAACTTTAAAAGTCACATTTCTGTGTTACATATGTACCTATGTGTGTGTGCACTTGGGCTTGGTCACTTTTTTGGTTGGAAGGGTGAAGCCTATGATGCTGGTGATTTGGTTTTGCCTTATAGCTGTCCTCAGGGTGTAATTATGCATCATCATTGCATAATATCCTCATAATAATTCCTCCAGTCTTTGGAAAGAATGTTAAAGTCACATCTCCAAACAGGATGTACTGGAAAGACAAGAGTACGAGTTTGTGCTAGAACGTGCTTGTGCACAGTTTGAGCCTGATGACCCAGAGTATCATCGCATCACCAGTAGAGTTTATGAAGCTATTGAAGCAAATCGGCACTACCATATGTTGTTATCAACTCGTCATTATGGTCCACTCTGCTTCTACCTTGCGTGGCATAAGAAGATCGATAACTTATTAGTTAGCCTAATACAAAATGAAAGGTAAGTTTTTTGTTTGTTTCAGAAATGTTTTCAATTGCAAGTGTAATTTATAAATGAACAGTGTTGTATTGATTGATGAAGCCTTCCAAGTCATATTTCCTAAGCTTGGTTCAGATAACCACTTTCAAGCCAGTTACATTGTAGTCAGTAGTTTTGTGCATCTGGAAGTGGAGACATAGCTCTCCATATGTTTTTTAAGTAAATCACAGTTTATTTCAAAACAGCCTATTTTTTAGAGAGAATGTACAGAATTATGGAATGATTTGCTTATCTCTTAAAATTTAGGAGCAATTCTGTTTGCCAATTCAAATATAACATGTTTTCTTTGTCTAATTTTTTGCATACAGTACCATTGCAGTTATGTGTTTGACGATTGTGGATAGGGGCCTGTCATTTTTGATGCTTTACATATGACAGATAGAAAATGGATGAGCTAATGAGGCCATTTCTTTGTGTGTTCCTGGGGCTACCTCACTAAGATGGAATGGCAGACAAGTCTGAAAAATTATTATTATTTCTAAACTAATTTTCTTTTTAGTGGTTAGCTCAATCCATTAAGTGGAGAGGGTGTAAGGTAAGGTCAAAGGACTTGTAGCCTTATGGACATGGGAGGCAAAACGTTGATACCTCTGCACAAGTATCAAATATCTAGTTTAACCCTTAACCATTTTTAGATCACATACATCTGCAGAATCTTCCAGACACCATTGACAATGAATCTTTGCATGTAGGTGTTAGAAACTCAGCAGGGTGTAGTTGAAAGATTTCCAGTAGAATTCTGAGTTGGTTTAGGCTCCATGTAAGTGACTACAGATGATGTGTTTTTCATTATACACCAAAGCTAATGCAAATGCAGTAGTCTTATTAAAAAACATTTGAGTTTATGGTTTCTGGGTTTAGACGCTGGAAGGAAAAATTTGGAATTCTTGTATTGAATAGACAATTGAGTTTTTTTTTTTTCATTCCACAGGTTAGAAAGTTGTGCAGATATTGTACGGTTGTATCAACTTATTTACACAGATTGTAAGTCTGTAGCACTGAATCTTGATCCACAGCAGCATCTGGAGTTTGTCAAGGTGAGTTACACTTTAAAAGACTGCATCTGACAAGTTCATACCCAGTTCTCTCGGTTCACAATATATACCTCAACCCTTGCAACCTCAGGACTCCTTTTACAGGTTCCACATTTCTCAGAAATTCAGCTACATCCCCTGTCTGGGACATCATGAAGTGTTAATAGGGCAGATGAGTAGATGCTGTGTGTTTTCACAGTAGAAGTTGCATCTTGGGCATCATGTGATATGTTGAATAGTTAAATGAATGTGCTGTTCTAGAGCTGGGTGGTGTCCAGGACTGGAATTGAGGGTGGGTTGGGGGTGCAGCTGTTTACTGTTTGTCTTTGTTATTTATGTGCAATAGCATTTTGTTGGTATGACTTATCTTGTGTTTATTCTAGAGATATATTCCTGAAAACCCAAGTGTGAATAGAAGGAACTTAACCCACAAGCATAATGTTATATACTGAGGATGTATTTCTAAAGCAGTAATTTTAGGTCTACCTAAATGTAAATACCAGACATATGGATTAAATAAATCCATATATAACATAAATGTACAATTAGATAACTACTAAATACATTGTAACTTAATAAATCATTAGAGAAGAGATAAATTATTGTACTCACCAAAAATAGTGGTGTGTAGTGTGTGTTGAGACTAAACCATTACCGTGCCTCTATCCTTCATAATTCTAACTGGACCACAACACCTGGGGTCACACTTTCAGGACTACACTATTTTGGCAGTTATTTTTTTCGTACATATTCACCATTTCCCGTGTTAAGAACAGAGGACTGAGCCTAAGAGGGAAAATCCTCACTTGGCCCCTTCTCTGTTCCTTCTTTTAGAAAAGTAAAATGCTGGAGGGGAAGATTTCTAGCCCCCCCACTCCCTCCCTCCCCTTTAGTTGCATTTAACGACACACGGGGAATACATATTTGCAAAAATTCACACAATTGAAGAGATAGCGAAAACATGCAGACAATACCCAATAAATGCTTTCGATGTTCATATCACTTTACCAAATCTGTTTATGAATCCTTACTAATAGTTTGTTGAGCCCTCTCAACAGGGGTACCTGCTTGTCATTTTCCACTCATGATGAAGGGTTTTGGGAAAGGTTGGTTAACAGTATCCCCACTGATGGTCATATATCTTTCACAATACTATAGGTTCGTTAACAGTATCCCCACTGATGGTCATATATCTTTCACAATACTATAGAAGTTCAGACAATATGCAAATGAGACTGAATGGCATGGTGTCACCCAAAGGTTGCCCTAACCAGTAGTGCTGAGCCATGGAGTGGCATAGCATAAGCATGGTGCACCTACGTACCCCAGTCTCGACGAAGAATTAGCTTTTATGTGCTGCATCTGTGGTAAGGCTGAAAATCATCAATATTTCAATATCAGAATGAAGTATGTTTTCTAGATCTGGCTCTAAAATTCCTTGAAATCCATACTAGATAGTGAAATTGATGATTTGCTTAAAGTATACAGGTACTGTAATGGGAAAAATCGCTCTACAAGTAATGCATACTGACCCTGTTAAGTCAGTAAAGAGTTAAAAAATAATTTTCTGCTCTAATAAAACAAATACAAATCTACATTATAAAATATCACTATAAATATAAAAAACAAAGGATGTTCTTAGAAAACTGAAAAATTTATTTGAAAAATAGAAGTTATTATTACTTTTTCAATATAAATTTTGATGACTACAAAATACGGTATTATGTATGTGATGAATTATTTACATCAATAAATAGAAAATTTTAGCAAATATCGAAATCAAAACTGATACTATTACTTATACATATGTATGTATATCAATATTTTTTCATCACTCAAGTGCTGTCTAAATCTGGGAGGTTCTCAGTCTTATGCCATTTGTGCACAGGAACTGGTGTTGCAGTTAATAATTGGTTAATAATTATTGAGAAAGTTAACTAGAAAATCAACATCATGCTAGAAACCCTTGAGTTTAATTAACAGAAGTTAAATGGCTACTCACTTTCACTGATATCAGTTGGTTAGTCGAATGTAAATGAACAGTGCATGCCCTGTAAATCTTCCAGCTTGTATATATGTGAATATGAGGATACAAAACATGTTTATGAATTTCATAGGATAATTGCATATCTGTAACTTGCTGAAAAAAAATCAACCTTATGTCACACACATAAACACTTTAGAAAAAAGTGAAAAATGACAACCACCATCTCATTACAAAGCTTGTCATATATCAGTTTATCAGATGATAGGTGTTATAATATTAAGTATATTTGTAATATATAACATATGGTGTGATGGTTAGTGTTGCTGATCATGATGCATTCACTGGCCACCTGGGGTCAAGTGAACAACAGGGGGCTGGACCTTTCCTCCTTTTTACTTTTCCAAAAGAAGAAACAGAGAAAGGGGCCTAGCGAGGATTTTTTTTCCCTCTCACACTCAGTCACCTGTTCCTGATGCTACCTAGCTAACGTGGGAAATGGCAAATGTGTATGAATTTTTTTTTTCTTATACTTGATTGCCGTTTTCCACATCAGCAGGGTAGCACCAGGAAACAAATGAAGAATGGCCCTTCCACTCAAAAAACACACACACATATATATATATATATATATATATGTAAATGCCCATACACATGCATATCAACATATACATACGTATATATACACATAGACATATACATATTCGTACTTAGTTGCTATCACCCATGTATGTGTGTGCCTACCTTTCCATGTTATTGTGTGTTAACATCAAGAAGAGGCCTTGCTTTGTTCCCCTCTTAGAAAGTAATAATATTGGAGGTGAGGATTTCTTGCCTCAGCTCCAACCTTGGGAATAATGGCAAAAAACACTTTCCATGTAATGTATATTTTGGACTAGGGTATTAGGAGTTGGAATGAGACCCTGGAAATCCTTTCCTTATGGATTATCATTTACTGTGGATAAAAATTGGAGCCATATGAGGACTTTTCCTTGATGGTTTAGTTGGGTGTTCCTAATGCTGCCTTGCATAAAAAAAAAAAAATAGTGCAGAAAACTAACAGTTTTATTTTGGAAAGCAGTTGACTTGGCATGTCATGGCAATGATTTTATTAACTTGTTTTTTAGGCATATGTTGAGCATGACGCACTTCAACGACCTCAGTTACAACTGGCTATTCAAGTTTATCAAGACATGGTTCAAGAGCAGCAGGAGTACCACAAGGACATCAAGAAAGCTCATGGAGTGTAAATGTTGCCTCACGAAGAAGTGAAGATTTACTTCTTATTCATTGTAGGAAAGGGTTTATATGTATATTCTTCAAAAGATGAACGTAGTGTACTCTCGATTTAACTGACCTGGGGGGGGGTATGTTTAAATCCCACTTGTCTGTTAAACTGAAATTTTTTTTTAATACATTTGCTAATGTAGGAATCATACTATGTATATATTCATTATTGTATAATTCATAACTATCATTAAATAGAGAATGAAAAATGAATGAAATTAAAGAGTACATTATTGTGATGGAATAAAATGAATGTAATGTAAATTGTTTTTAATCAACTAACCTTTTTTAGCAGGTAGATTGTGTTGAAATTGTAAGTTGTATCCCAAGCAGGAACTCGGAATAAAGATATTCAGTCTGATGTGTACACAATGATTCTCGTCTTGCTGCTACTTCCAGGAGGTTCTGGTAACCACCTGCTGGTGCTAGTAGAAACTTCTAACCATGGCTTACAAGGAGGAGCAACAGGTTTAGTGTTGCTTCCATATTATGACTACCCTTTAAGGTTCTTGAATGAGCACTATGTATTTGAATACAACAGTACTTCTGATCTTCTTACATTATTCACAGAAGACGGAATGTATTACTAATCAGGTATAGCAGGAGAATGAGTACTTGCTACTCGGGTACAGTTAATGTCATCTGGGTCATCATTAGACTTGGCCAACAATACCTTAGTATCAACAAACTATCGATATGCACCTCCATAAATTAGGCCTCATCTACTTGATTTTCTACCTTATCTGAAGCAAATATAACAAAACTGCAATGCACATGAAAAAAAAAGCACACAACAATCACTGGCAGTCTAACAACCACAAACACTCAACATCACCTCCAACAAATAATGTGAAAATGAGAATAAATGGGAGCTTCAGCAAGGGAAGCTGATAAGGGAGTGGTAACTGTGTAACAAGAGAAGACAAGTAAAGGATGACATGGAGAGAGTAATTTGACAAAACTGCGGATGAATACCTGGTTAGTGTATCATATAAAGGCACAACAGGGACAAAATCGAATGCTCATATTACAGAGGCATATCTCTAGTAAAATGTTTGGAAGGGTAGTGACAGGAATGGTGACATGCACAGTGAAGACTGAGACAGAATAGGGTGAGTGTAAGTGTGAAGGCGAAGAATCTGAACGAGTTAGAATATTTTACATATGTGGGAACGAACACAATAATGGATGGAATTAAGGGAGGTTAAGTGAAATGTGGGGTAAGAAAAGGGGTAAAGGTACAGGATGCTGCAAGATTTGTGAGGAAGATCACTGTCTGACAGGGAATGTTTGAAGATAAAGTAGTACAGATGATGCATGGATGCCATTCTTGGCCTTAGAATGTAAAAGAACAGATGATGGTGGATGTGTTGGACATGAAACACCTAAAGATAATATATGGCATGAGTAATGCTGATCATGTTGTGAATGACAGTGGAAGAGCAATTTGTGCTACTACGTGCAGTCTATTAAGAAAGCAGACTTTGCACTGCAGTGGTTTGGAAAATGAAAAAAGACTGACAAAGAGGATATATGTGGCAAGTGTGGATAGATTAAGGAGGGGAACACTGAGCAGGAGATGGAAGAATGGAGTGAAAAAGGCTCTGATGTGTCAGGGCTTTAAAATTTAAGAGTGTAAAAGGCATGCATGGGATAGAGTAAATTGGAGCAATGTGATATATGGGAGGGATGGTGTACAGGCTGTCAATATGAGCAGTCAGGGGAAACCATGGGATGGGTCTGAGGGGCCTGGCTGTGAATGGTTGGCTATAGATTTGGGGCAATGTATCTATCTGTATCTCTTACACCTGTTCCCAACTGGAACTCCCTCAAGGGGGTGGCCACAGAAATAGTCTCTCCAGAAATAGTGAACTCCAGTGCCACTTCTTAGTCTTTAATGCCTCAACCTTGACAAGTCACTGGCAGAGGGCAAATCTAGTACAATGTTTGCAGAGGCTCCTCCTTTATATTCCTTCTGACTACTACTACCTAATGCTCCTGCCTAAAAGTTCTTACCCTCAACTTCTATTTATTGCTCCTAAACTTTTGCTAAAAGGCAAGGTTAGTACATAGTGCTCATTGCTGGAAAATCTAGAATTACATTGAATGGGCTGTGTAAGTTAAGTATTGTCAAGTGTTACATATGACAAGGAGAGATTGCATGTTTGTGAGCAGAACATTAGTAGTCCACATGTGAGGTCAGGAAGAAATAAATGACAACTACTTGGGTCAGAGGAGCACAGCTTGACAACCACTTAAGTATTGGTATCACTAACCCTTCAATACCCAAGTGGGTAGTACTGGTATTATACCTCCCTGGTTACTGGCCGCCTCACAACTACTACCTATAATGTATATGACAGGTACAGTGGATATGAGCAAATGAGTTTATTTTATCTGTTTTGATGGTACCTCTTTTAAGTGGGAAATACCAACTACTTATGATAAAGCAATAAACATCCTACAATAAGTTACTTTTTCTAAAACTATCAATATTTTCAGTTTCCATAGTTCCTGGGATAAAGAAAATGTGCATATAAAACATTACTGGACCTGATGGAACCAGGTGATTTCACATATACACTAGGCACTCATTGAATATGTATTATTTTCATATTTACAAAAAATTTACACATGCAAAACTTTACTTACATGAATAAATGGACAAATAATTTTTGTATCGACAAAAACATAAACACATAAGTCATTTCATTTCAAAACTAAATTTCATAATTTCTTCAGTCTTATACTTAGGGCTAAAGATTGTGGGCACTTGCATAACAGAATGAGAGGCATATAATTCCTTTATGATTGTCTGTAACAGTGTAACATGGAATGATTAACATCAAAATAAGTTGACAATTACAAAGTACATATGAATGTAATGTAATCCCTGAATACCAGAGTAAAGCTGTAATCTGAACAATATTCATTACTCTTATTTGACTCATTAAAAATTCTATTATAAAAAAACACCTAGAAAAATTCTAATTATGTTCTAGTTCTACCTTTGCTTCTACAAACACAATTCTCTTCCTATTCTACATTAACAGGAAATTATAATTTATGCAAGCTTTACTATTCATCAATCACTGTGCATCATACAACAGTGGCTGAATGTGTGTGGCGTCATGTTAAGTTGATATTTGAGCACCTCCCATGGCAATCAGTGGGTGACCAAGATGCATGACATTTTTTTCATCAGCCATAGCAGTGCACTGTTAATGAAATCTATAGGTAAATGGTGAAATTCAACAACTGGAATTTTGAATGATGGCAGAAGCCAAGAAAATGTTGTTTGAAGTGCAAAGCATCTGATACGTACTGAATCATATGATGGTCACAGCAGAGAAAAAGTTTATGAGAAAGTAAAGCCTGTGTGAAATGGGGCAGTATTAGGGGAGTGGTGTCCATGAAGCTGGATCTGCAACAAGGGTGTGTGATGTTATGATGACCTATAAATCTGGTTATGAACATGAAGTTCACGGTTAAATGTGAGCATTTTGGCTCAAGGACTAGGCCTGCATTATTCTTTAAATGGAGAGGTATGAAAGGCAAATCAATTGATGTTTGTGGATAACATGGCAGTGGTGACACTTCAAAAGAGAAACTTCAGAGGCTGATAACCCAAGTTTATTATATGATAGTCTGTAAAAAAAAGAAAGCAAGTTGAAAATATAAGAATAAAATCAAGTTTATGAGGTGCAGTAGGTACTGAGACTTCAAGGTTTTGGTACAAGTTTATAATAAGAGGACCTGAAGGAAATGGAGTGCTTTAGGTACCTGGGAGTGAGACATGGCAGCAGATGAAACCATGGGACCTGATGTTACTCACAAGGTGGATGATGGATTAAGGAGTATGTAGACGGAAAAGTCAGTACCCATGTGGTCAAAGATGGGGATGTCTGAAAGTACATTATGATGGTATTGTAGGAATGTGAGTCCTGCGCTCTAAATGTTAAAGATGGAGAAATAAAATGCATATTAGTGATATGAAGAAGGATGTTAATGTGAGGAATGACATCATCAGAAGTGTGGTAATATGCATTAGTCTGACTGAAAGGCCACACAAAGGCAAGCTGGAATGGGCCAATCATATACACAGAATTAATCAAGAAAGACTGATAACGAGGCTCTTACAGCTGAAAACAGAAGGGTCAAGTAAGACAGTCATCAGGGGTTGAAGCAGTCCAGGCAAATCAAGTACAAGTAGCAGTATAAGAGATCCTGGCTGTGGATGATGGAATCTGGTTTTATAACGCTGAACATGACAGCTGAGGATTAGTTGAATGCAAATGAGGCTGTGTCTGATGATACCTCACCAAGGTAGCAAAGTCTGATGCTACCTCACCAAGGTAGCAAAGTTCCTTAAAAACTAGATATCTAATGAATCTTTATACAGAGTAAAGTCATGTCTCATGAATGGTGAAATTAATCATATCTTAAAACTTTTCATTAACTTTGGCAGGATTTTATTACAATTCAGTTACTGTCAAGTGTTATTACAGTTTACAACATACAAACTTTCACTCCTTAACAAACAAATATATAAATAAAAGGAGTAAATTCACAATATACAATAAATTACAATACTATCAAATACACATGATGGAAAGAAAGATATATTTTTCATTAATTTTAAACAAAATGCAACAACATCTGGGCCAAATAAATGTCAAGTTTTTAAAAACAAAGTAATCTGAAATATTTTTTCACTTTTACAATCTTACATTCTGTCAAATCACTGACTGGTGTAATGCATTTTAAAGTTACAAAAGGTGATAATATTACTGCTTCCAATGCCATACTTCTCTTATGAACACTGGTAAACCCTGCTACATTAGCTCCACATGGAATGCTGAAATATGAATTATATCTATCTATCCACATATCTAACTACCTATCTACACACTATACCCCTTTTCCCACTGTACAGCATGGTGGTCTACATATACCATCAAGCCACGTGTCAAGCCAGTTTTCCATCATTTCAGCCAATCTACCTTCCTGTACCAGATGATCAATTTTTGGGTTAAGAATCATGGGATGTTCTAAAAGTAAGATTCATTATTCACTTAACTGAAAGTTAAAGCATAATTCAGTAAGTTAAAGCTAAAAAATGCCTATTACCCACAAATACCCGTTCACTTTGTGCCAGCCACTCATGATCCACATTAAACGAGTGTCCCCTTCCATCTTGGCATCACACAGATACCAGTTCATATGCTCATTACTGTGTACCCTTAAAGGCCAAATTCATATATGTGCAACTGGGTGGGAGGATGAAGGGTGCAGCTGTCTTGGTCAAATCCTATCAAGAGTAATTACACCTCTCAACCAAAACTGATTTTCCAAATTTGACAGTTAAAAAAAAAAAGCACAAAGTAAACAACTGCATATGAAGGGAAATTACCATTTGCAATACCAGTGCCATAGTGATTGCCTTTGTTTTTCAACTCTATAAACATTTTCTATGCGAGGTCAAAGAAATTAACATTCAAGTGGACTGTAATGCAACATTTCATTCTTTGTCAAAATTTATAACCAATATACATATATATATATATATTTATAAACAAGGTACCATTCATTAACAAACTAGATGGGATAAGAACACTTTTTCATCACCACTTATGAAAAAAGTGTCTTGCTGCAAGAAACTGCTAAACCAAGTTATAAAAAAATTGCATGAGACACTTCACCTAAAAAGTCTCTAACAGTATGCAAATAAACTTACAGCATCAATCGGAAAGAAAAAAATGTCATCTGGGTTATCCAGATTCAGAAAAAGTGTGCTATACACTGAACAAATAATCTGGTTATATTCTCCATTGATCATTAAACAAATTTTAGATAAAACTATTTTAACTTTGCTCGAAAACATTATAGAACACAAAAAAATTATCAATGTCAAAGACCAAAACAACGTAGGGGCTTATGAATCACAGATGTATCTAACATCATTTACAGTCTTCATAGGGTGAATTAAGTATACGTAACATCTGAAATTGCACATACACCCTTACCCCTTGTGCTGTGTTAAACATGAACTTCCACACTTACATGAGCATTTCAACTTTTTCATTTTTGCATAACGCACTGATTTGTCATTCACAACACCTCCACACACAAGCTTTCAGTGTGACCAAGTGCTAATCCTTCTCTATATACCTTCACCTGCAATGTCCTGAACACTTTATCTGCAATATCCTAAACCTCTCATAATTTTCTCAGCATCGATCCATCTCCTCCAAGGTCTATCTATCCTTCTCTTACTTTCTGTGGTACCTCTAAATATCTTCTTGACCAATTACCATCCACCATACATTTTGCAGGGATATACCATCCTTTCTAATAATTTCTTCACATGCAGTAGCATTTCTACATCTTCACTTATCAGTGCATCTTTCCTCAGATTCTACTTGTACTATGCAAGTTATCAAATTCTACTGCCTGCATATTTTGCCTATCCTGACATGAATAAACTTGGGTTTCAACATCCATACATCAGAGTTTGGACAAACACTCTTTAATACAATTTTCATATCTACTCTACATTTAAATCATTTCATTCATTGGAGCTTTCATTGCATCTACAATTCTTTTTCTCTAGCATGATTACTTTCAGTATCAGCTTTCACAATACCCAATGCAGAAAGTTACTCCTAAACATCTAAGCTCAACCATGACTTTCAGTTCTTTATCATTCACAATGATATTCCACTATGATTTCTTATGCCTTTCAAAAACCAGCATCTTACATGCATTCACTTTCAACATCCTCCTACATATATCATTGAAATTATCCACCATTCTACTCAGCTCTTCCTCTGATTAAGCCAATAAGATAGGCATCATCTGCATACAGCAACTATTTAACCTCCCATTCTGTTTCTCCATGATTATGTACTACTACATCATTACCTAACTTCACTCACTTCATAATGCCCCATTCAAAAATAAAAGTACAATAACCATGGTGACATAATACTTTACACCAATCACTTCTTCCAACATTTACCCAAACACAAGGACCGTTTCCATCATAAAAGGTCTTGGCAGAAATCATTTAAAACATTTTCCGTGCACACCATTTAATAGATAAATCTCAAAGTGCTCCTCTATTCAATCGTTCATTAAGTCTTTTAAAAACCTATAAATGCTGCAATGCGTTCTTTTCTCTCTGGAACTTTCTCTGCTAGTGTAAGTGCAAAAATGTGGTCTACACTTTTCCTTCCCACTTATCCATCACAACAAGGAGTCAACTAAACCTTCTAAAACTATTAATCATATACCATACATCTTGTCAAGCATTCTAGGAAGCTTATTCCTTTTTAATTTTCACAATCTATCACCCCCCCTTTTCTTTACACAGTGGAACGATTAGGCTTCAGCCTATCATCAAGTACTTAGTTCCTTTTCAATTTTCACAATCTCTTTTAGTCCCCTTTTCTTTATATAATGGAAGAATTACTGACTTATCATCAAGTACCTGACTTAGTTTTAAGAAAATTGTAAAGCATTCTAACTAAATGGTTACAAACTACTTTTTAGCACTGAAAAAGGTTACTAAAAACTTAAAAGATATCTAAATAGCATTATATATTTTGGTTTCTTTTAAAAGACATCTAAAAGTTTTAAAGTATTTACATAGAATTACATATTTTGGCTCCCTTTATGAAATATATCTATCCATTTACAATGTAGGTTAAATTTTCTCCAATATTTTGACTTGTTCCACTGTTATCATATAATTCATAATCAAATTGGAGACTACTATATTTCTGTAATTCCATTTGTATGTTCCACACTAATACTGCAATTGCAGGTACCGAGAATCAAGGCAGGTCTCCTTTCCATTCTGCATCCATGGGTCAACATGGTATAACAAAGAAATGTTTCAAAATAGCAATTCTTGGTGAACGAAGAACACCATACAGCATTATCCTTCTTTCTCCTATGTGTAAGGTTATTCTTTTGGCCATCCAAATTCCATCTACTTCTAACAAAATTATCTATTTTACTCATAAAATCATTGTAGGTATAACTCTCATGTATATACTCCTTGGTATAGCTATCTAGCCTCAGCATCTGCCACTTAATTACCCTTGATAGCACATGTTTATGACACCAGTTGAACTCTAATCTTATGCAATGGAGCATAGTGTGCCATAGCTTGTGATACACTGGGAATAAAAGTAGACTGTAAATTTCATTTTTGGAGCAGTTTTGGAGACTGCTTCAATAACCTAAGCGCAACTCCAATACCATATAATTCTGCAGTAAATATGGAGGATTCTTTTGGTAGTTTTGTTTTTGAGATTCTTCTTTCATAATAGTAAAACCTACAACTTACTCACATTCTGAGACAGTAAGTATTCTCTTTGCATGAACAGCATCACAATGAAAGGAATATATCTATATTCCTATATTCTTACATTAAAAGGTTGTGATTTCTGTATGTTGATCAAATACATTAATGCTCTCAACAACAAAATCATACTTATATGGAGGATTTGATGGTGTATACTAATGTCTACAAAGATATGTTAAAGTCCTTCATGCCTTAAATTCAGAGAGAGAGCTCACTAGAATCTGCATACAGAATTTCCATTTTTGAGGATCTGAATGCTCCTGTGCATATCTTTATACTATAGGCTCCCATTCTATCAGACTTCAATGAATCGGAATTTGACTCCTAATGGAACCTTTGGTCCCCAACCAGAATAAGTTTGGGATCCAATGTATATTTCCATAAAAGACTGTTATAATGTAACTTTATTCCAGTAAGTTAAGGACCCGTCTGACTGAATTTGAGATGTGATGGAAGTCTACTAATTCCCTACCTCACTCAGGACTACTGAGCATCAGGAAAACATGAGCCAGCCTCTTGTGCATCTCTACAGTGATATATTCTTTTAATTTTAGTAACACACTATGTTCTTTCTGCACACACAGACATAGTTTTACACTGACTTACAATAATTTTATGATGCAATATTATCATTTGAGCCTTTAAACCTACAAAGACATTTATGAGTAGGAATTCTAAGATGAAAGAAAAAGTAGCACAGTCACTGCTTACCATTCTGATAAGCACTCATTTGGTCAACACAAAAACAAATTCTGTGCCAGCATTCTCATACAAGTGCAGTATTTTTGATGATATAAAGGCCTGTCTTTTTGTATCATACACAGCAGGTAATAGTGCTTTCAATCTGGCACATGCTAAGAAATCCAGGAAATACCTCATCATTGTCGAAAAGCCAAAAATAACTAAGCATCATGAGTGTGGCGAGAATGTATTGCACCGCAGGGAAGCCCCATTTCTGAACAGGTGTTTCAGTCCACTACACGTGACACTTGGAGCTACTTGTTTCACATTCAGATGTCTTTGCTCCTCCCTGAACACTTACAGCTACAAAGGAACATGGCAAGTTTCCTTTGTTATTTCATTTCTTTTTGTTCTTGCCAAAAATTTGGAATGTTATGGAATTTGGCTTCAAATGGAACACCCTTTCCCCCAATTAGTCAGTTAGAATGGAGGTTTACTGTACAAGGATTATGGGCAATATCAACAATTTTTCATTAAGTCATCAGAGGCTGATTAATATATGATCTACTGATACATAATGAATCATATAACTTCAGCATAGCATTCTCCTTACTTCCATACACACTTTCCAGATCCATTCCACTGCAGTCAACTACACTCTTCACTATCTTGCTTTTAACCCATCTATACCTCAGCTATTTCCTTTCTTTACTTAATAGCTCTCACTGATTCAAAAGGATAAGATCTGTCTCAATACAATCATCTCTACAGACTAGACAGGAAAGACTTTAACCGAGGAATGGTACCCTTTTGGTTCTTTTGAGATTATTCTGATGACATATCCGTGTGAAGAACCGATTCCTGAGGAACAGCTATTACCTAACATTTCAAGAAAGAAATTATTTCTTTTAATTCATAAGCATGAAAAGCTTATAATTTACAAGAGCAACAGAGATTTCAAAATAAATTAGACTGATGAAAAGCTGGGCAATTAAAATTACAGCTAAAGTGGTCACAAAAAGCAACCTCCACCTCATGTCCTTAAGGCAATGTCACACTTACATTTTAGTACTGTCATCTCTCCTTTGGCCTTTATAACCAACCGATGTCTGGCCATGGAATTTGCAAGGTTCCTGAAGTATTCTAGGTCTATGTTCTGGGTCCACAGGGTCTTGATCTGAATGGTGTTAGGCACTGATGAGGTGTTGCAATATGCAATAATCAGATCGTGCATTCTGAGCACCCAGTGCACCTAGAAATCTTATATGTACCCACATTTCCTTGCTTCCAGGCAAGCATTCATGCTTTCTCCTCTTTGGAAAGGTAATAGCCAATCATCTTGAAGCAGTGGTGGAAGAAATACACAGGATCCAGAAGAGAAATTCCCCAGAGTAAAGAACATACTTCCCTGAAGATAGCCTGGAGCACATTGAAGTGTGTTGCTGGTGCTCCTACCATTAGAAACATTAGTCTCAGCAACCAGATGGGTTACAATTTCACCCTGACAGTAATGTATGCTCGTTCTCACAATAAACCTCAGCTTGAACTGCCTGTGAAAATCTTTGGGAGGTGGATAGGTTTTTTTTTGTTGTCACTGTACAATAAACAATGTAAAATCAAAATCAGCTAAAATCAAAATCTATGTTCTCCACTCACTGTACATTGAACAATGTAAAATATAAACCTGTGTTCTCCACTCAATCACAAATAACATGCTATGTACAGGATACTCATCTTTTCAATATAAGTACTTTCAATTATCTAATATTTTCTAAGGAATGTACATCAAAACCACTTAAATATGGCTAAAGTCAGCCAAGGCATGTCCAGATACCTGAATATCTGGATCACACCAACATTTTCATAACCTAAACTATTTTACTTTAAAGAACTGAAATAAAATCTCTGGGATTATTCCAGCAAATGTCACTTATAGGACACAGGTCCTAATGGTCAAATATACCGAGCGTGTAGTCCTAATTGTGCAATAAAAATGAATTCACTGCAAGATGCATGAGGACTGGCATGAGGCAAAATCTGTATTTGAGGGGTTTCAGTTTCAAGACTGATTTGTTAGTTTGCAATCTAACTATAATGCATGATCAATGATAATGCAGAATTGTACCTTGCCCCATTTGGCTTTTCTGTGGTCTTTGACTGGCTGTCCCATGACAAGCAACTGTTTAAGAGTGGTGACATTGCAGCTAGGTAGTTCAGCATACTAAATTTGAGTCCAACTACCTAGCCACAAAAATCGATTAGTGTGTCTTTTCTTTTTTTTCTTTCATACTATTCACCATTTCCCGCATCAGCGAGGTAGCGTGAAGAACAGAGGAGTGGACCTTTGAGGGAAATCCTCACCGGGCCCCCTTCTCTGTTCATTATTCTGGGAAAAAAGAAAAAAAAAAAAAAAAAAAAGCTGAAAAGAACATTCTTCAGAATATAAGTACCTTATACTCACTGAAATGTCAAAACAAACATAATCTTCTACTACTCTGATTTTCACATACTTGTGCACAATGGAATAACAAACTTAACAAAATCCTCTATCAATATAAATTTTCAGATAATGATCATTTAAAATAAATGATATTGGGTTACTCCAAAACAAAGCTATCACTCTGGTAAAGATTAGTCTGTGTGATTTGAATCCAGTCTAACAGATACTGGTATTCAATCTGAGCACCTACACTATTTTTGTATACACATACTGTGGGCAAAAACCATTCACTCAACCTAACTTACAGTCATTATAATTCTCAAGTTATGCACAGTGAACACTTTAAATTCTGTAAAATTTCCAGTCTCCAATCATCAATTTATAATTATAAAAGTTTGTTGAACTGATCTATTTTAACAGCAGTGGATAAGCTACCTGACTGTTTATGTGATTAAATGTAGCAATGACAGAGGCCATTAAAAATCAGCATCTGCGTCACAACATAAAAGTATTAAAATATTTCACAAAAGCTAAGAATTATCTTAATTTCAAATGGAAAGTATTAAGATATTTAACAAAAGCTAATATGCTGATTTCAAATGGATGTCCTTCCAATTTAAATAATTCTCAGCCCTGGGAGATACACATTAAATTTTTTGTGTCGTGAGATACCAAAACCATGGCACGTATTTTCTATCAGGTACCTTTGTTTTAGTCTAGCAATTCTAATAATTCATTTCTGCACTATTACATTTTGCAATATTATCAAATTGAAATTTTCATGTAACAAAAATTATCTGAGCATATACAACAGTGTAATTGTTATTAGACATTCATCCTCCAACTCACATGACAAAACAGGATCCACAAATTGTGATACAATGCCTCTTCCTCATTACAGAATCACATCCTCGGAGAGTCCTTTAACCTATAACAATTAGGTGAGATACAAACGGTG
>JAUTXX010197931.1:0-15044 GCA_032273605.1 Panulirus laevicauda | reverse complement strand
GAACAGAGAAGGGGGCCAGGTGAGAATATTCCCTCAAAGGCCCAGTCCTCTGTTCTTAACGCTACCTCGCTATCGCGAGAAATGGCGAAAAGATATTTATTTCATGCGTGACCGCTGTTTTTCGTGTGAGCAAGGTAGCGTTTGGAACCTTGGAAGAACAGTAGCCTAGCTTGGATTCTTCCTCTCTTCCTTATTTTATTGAAACGTAATACAGGAGGGAGGATTTTCCAGCTCCTGCCCCTCTCAATCGACTTCTACGACACGCATGAAATATGTAGGCTCTAGTCTTCCTCCCTATCCTCAGGGATAATATTTTTTCTTGGTATCACGTGCAGTATACGAAAACCACAGCCTCCAAGTCCACAGCCAGGCCCCACAGACCTTTCCGCTGTTTCCTTCAGCTGCTTCATATGCTCTAGTTCAGTCAACTATAATGTGTCGCACTAATTCACTCTAACCCGTGCACGCATCTTTACCCTTTACGTTCATGTTCAGCACACAAAATCTTATTCACTATATCCTTTCATTTCCAATGTGGTCTTATTCCTCTTCGTCCCCTCTACTTTTGACAAATAATACCATTTGTCAACATTTTTCATTCTCTCCATGTCCAAACCATTTCTCTCAGTACCGCTCATCACTCCTCTCTCGTATCTTATTATTACTTAATCGATTCTCCTTACACCACAGTTGCGCTCAAACATTTCATATCCAACACATCCACCATCGTCCGCACATTATCTGTGCATCCATACAGTGCCATTGAGACTACCATACCTACAAACATACCCACTGTCGCTTTCCCATGGAGGGACTCCGCAATTCTCTGGGAACCTTCGCCCTCTCAACCAACCCCGTGATTCGTCTCGTTTTTAAGGTTTCATTCGCTGCCATTTCCACTCCCAGGTTTCTAAAAAACACTTCACTTCCTCCAAGTTTTCTTTATTGAAACGAACACTCCAACTAATCTGTCTTTGCACTGCTAAACCCAATAACCTTGCATTTATTAGCATTAACTCAATTTCCTTTCACCCTCCCTTCCAAAGTCAGGCAACAACTTTTACAGTTTCTCGAATCTGTCACCATTGCTACGTCATCAGGAAACAACTGACTCCCTACAGGCTGCATACCAACCTCTTTCTAAGACCCTTGTAGTTACCTCCCTCACCACCCCCAACCTGAGGCGGAACCATGGGCCTGCGACAACGCTTCCCTCCTGCAGCGGCACCAAGGAACTCGCCACTCTCCCTGCTTCTTCAGCAGTAGCAACTGTACTTGTCGTTTCATATCTTTATGCAAGTTGATATAATACTTCTGTATTACCACCATGGTTCTGTGTTCATCTTTCAGTCCTCACCAAAGACCATAAACGTTTAAAGTATTTAGTCCTCACGGACTTCAAGACATCCCAAACGTAAAGCGTTTAGGGACAGCATGACTAACCCTAAGTGGAGGATATTCTTATCACATTGCATTCAATTTATTTTTCGTGTGAGGTCCAAAGGAAAAGTATTTCTCTTACTATGTGAGTGAATGAATACCAAGGATGTTGCAATGTGTATGATTCCCGACAAATTCTTCAAATCTGGTTTGTGCACCATCAGGCCATCATAGGCAGCAACATTGAGAAAAATTACATCCTTTTCATAATCATTCGGCTTAGGTTGTCATTCTAATACTTTATGTGTATTGAACTTTGAAGATAGGAGGATGGTAAATACGTCATTATTCCACTAATGCTATACTATAGTGTAAAGGCAATGGTTTCATAGTAGTTTCATACTTTTACAAGATTATAAAGTTTTTTGACTATCAGGGGTAGTATAAAAAGAATCACCTCATTGTTATAGTTTCGTTCAAATAATTCTAAAATGCATCTTTTTGTGACCATGATACATTAAAAGATATTCATCGTTTGAACTTACACCCCATCCACTATGGTATGAAGGGAATTTGGCATATTCATAAGATCTAGGCTAGAGAGTTTTAGATTTCTCTGTCCATCTCTTCTCCCTTATGATTACTTGTATCCTGTTTGTCACACCATTTTTACAATTTAGAACAATGGACTTAAGAAACTGATGATCTTTATGAGTTTAATGGAAAGGTGCATGCACCTGAATCACTTCATAGAAATGGATACAAAGGTAAAAAGGATTTATTTCTTTTTCTTATCTTACAGCTTCCATAAGATATGATGTACCAATATCATCTCTTCTTTGGATTGGTCACTATCCGTTGTCAGAGATGATGAAAAAGATTACTATGAAGTCATGCAAAGTGACGTTACTATAGTAACATTACCGAATAAAATGATTTTCCAGTTTCGCCATAATCGTTGTAGAAGCGAGCAGTAGCAGCGGCCGCTGCCTCAAGGAAGTCGACGGTCGGCTTAGTGTTGTGGTCCAACTTCACTGAGTCAGGAGTTGGGTTATTGTCCGCGCCCATTTGAACATCCATATCGGTCTTGTCATCGAGCTGAAAGCACATCCCAGTGTCTGAGTTAAGGAAATATATCTGCATTCAACATGCCCTCGTATCACGGTATGTATGTCTGTGTGGAGAAGGGTCATACAACGTTCTGGTTTAGTCAATAACGACATAGTCTCGAAAATTTTCATCCCCAGGACATAAATAATAAAGGTGTCCCGATATATGATAAAGAATGTCAGAGTACTACATAGTAACTGATTAATAATTGACGGGCTGTTTGTTGGTTGAACTGAAGGAGTATAGTTAATTAGTTTCATCCAATCATTTCCAAAATAGTTTATATGTTTGATTTGTGTGCTACTTGAAGAGATGAGTTGTCATTTTTTACCGTTTACATTTTAGAAGAGATTTTCACTGTGAGTGTCTTCCATGTATGAATAGGTAAGTGTGGTGTATCCAGGTGCACAGGATTGACCTATCGCTGGTGGTGTTACGGAGCTGAACTAGACATTTACCATTATATACTGTTAAGGCCATAAGAAGACCTGTGAAGTATGTAGAAATAACATTTAAGATGTTAAATGATGATTGGGTTAGTTTGGAGGTGGTGTGGTGTGGTGTGGTATTATTGAAGGAAAAAACTTGATTAAAGTTTTTTCAGCTCTTTATTGATGCTGGCCCAGGGAAATGTCTCCTTGTTTTGAGTAAAGTTGTTCATTGTGAATGTAGAAATACCTGTGGAGGACCAAACTAACTCATATTTTATATTAAACAGGCTTAAAGAAGCAATAGCAGTATATCAGGGAAATTATTGGCTTAGTCAGTAGGTAATATGTATCTTTAAAATAAAACACCTGATATCTCTGCCAGCTAATATTTAGTTTAATGTTTAGTATTCTAGTTGAAATAAATCACATAGGAAAATGTATCACCAACTTGTCACTGGATGTCAGCACACAGAGAACAGCCATGTGATCCTATCATATTTGTACGACAGCATACCATTTTGGATACTAGGTGAGATTGTATGTCTTTTTAAAATTTTATTGATATTTTATGATTGTATTACGTAATATTATATAAGCCTACATTTTCGATTGTATTACGTATTATTATATAAGCCTACATTTTCCCTGTTATATTTGGCCATACAACCTTATTTGATATCATTTAATTGAATATATTTCTCTAAATCTTGCTCTACAGCTGTTATTGTATTCTTTAAACTCTTTACTTCTATTGTAGAATACAGTCAGTTAGTCCTCAGGGCTTTAGGGATTATGTTGCCATGTAGTGGAATGCATTTAAATGTAGTTTACCTTCCTACTACAAGTAGAATCTTAAAAATTTTTTTTCTTCAGAAGGCAGGATTTATTGTTTAACATGATTCAAGATCAGTGGTGCATCACTGAGATTATTTGATATGGTATTAGATAGGCAGCGGATGTTGTTTCATAAATGCATGTAAGCAGCACAATTATGATATTCTTCGTTAAGTGGAATTCATGACTATGTGCTCTGGTCTTCTGTCCATTATTTTGTCGAGAGGACTTTGTTTTAGGTTCGATTAAGAGAAGACTAACCTACCTTGATTAAGCAGTTCACTCAGTTGTGGGGAGGGCTCTGAATGTTAGGTAAAATGTTGGGTGAAATGATTTAAAAGTAAGTGAAACACATAAACATAAAAATCTTTAGTGAATTAGTTGATTCTTGAACTGAATTAGTGTATTTACAGTTGTAGAGATGATTAATGGGTTAAGGAAATAGATCTGATTATAATAGTTGAAGTTTTTTTTAACAAAGTATTTCTGCAATCATAGAATTATTTTAGTTCTTAACGGTTAAGTAAAAAATATTTGCAACTCAAGTACTTGTGTTGAGAGATGATGGTAAAAAATTTTGGGACTTTACATGTTGCTGATTACATGGTAGTGTGCCTTCCCCCATTTATCATGCAAAAAATGATGGAATTAAAATCCATTATGACCTCAGAAAGCTCAGGAGTGACCTTGGCAGTATCATTTGTGGGAGAGATGGCCTAAAAACCATGCAGTCTGGTTGTGCATTTGATGCAAGTGTGTTTGTGTGATTTTTTACTGTATGCTGCACGTGGACCAGTTTGAGGTACAATGATTTTCAAGGGTACTGGAGTTGAGGTGTTTTAGTGTATAGCGTAATAAACCTTTTTATATTGGTGATATTTTAGTGATTTTCATTCCTGTCATGTCATTTGGAAGTGATTTTTGAATGTTAGAATTTATCCATTTGAATTCCGTTTATATGTTTATACATTTTACTGGGATAGGATGGAGCATGAATAAATATGTTCTCAAACTTCCTGCCAGGTTTGTTTAGGTCAGTACTTTCTAGTGTCACAAGTAAATGTCATAAATCACCTGCATTTCTAATTAGCTTGCAGAAAAAAATCCTCAGAGCTCAGTTATGAAGAGATTACTCTGACTAGATGATGTACAAAAGTGTGGAAGTTCATTCCTGGCCTTGCCTTCCTATACAGAGTAAAAAGATGAGAATTTGTGGGGCCCCAATGATGGTAGCTATGACAACCAATTGTTATGTTTGGACATTCAGAGATGAATATTAGAGGAAGGACTGTTCTCTAGATCCTTGGAATTAAGGGAGAGGTAGGATCAGGCACTCGGGTTGCAGGGTATTTCCTGGATTTCAGCGGTGGCAGTACATGAAGACATAAATGCCTAATGATTACTCCAAGCTTTTATTGTCCATGATCTGTTGATATTGATTGGCCATCTCAGTTTTTTTATGAAAATTTTGATGATTCATCCTGATGACTTATTTTTTTATTTTTTTATTTATTTTTTTTTTACCATGGCTAGCAGTTGAAGAGTTAAGGAAACTCCCATGGTTTTTGTATAAGGATTATTGGATTTTTCATTTGGTTAGTTTTTTATTCTTTAATTCCAAAAGTAAGGAGGTGTTTAATATATAAGGCAAATATGGGGTTAAATGAAAAAAGTTAATGTAATGTACCATAATCCAGAAATAAAACCATTAAACTTTGCCACAGTTTTACACCTTATTGTGTACCATTTCTGTATATGAAGCTTGTATTAGGGCTGGGTTAGTGTTAAGCATGTGAAGATGGATGTTACTATAACTGGGGCTGACCTAACATGGTATATTTGAATATATACTCAATTTATGTTAACCAAGTGACCCAACCCAATCTAACCTTGGGCTGCATTTCTTCAAGCCAAGGGAGATTTTGTTTTTCATGAGACGCTTTTGTAATGATGAGGTGGATCTTTCCAGATTCTTTTCATTATTGCATATGTGTCTTTTTAGATTAGAGGTCATTTAAGGATCCTGTTTGAGTACATTTTAAGTATTATCTTCTTTCGTTCTGTAACAATATATTCTTACACTATCAAAATGAAAATATGTCCCTCATTTTCTTAAGTGGAGTTCTTGACTGTCTTCTTTGGTCTATTGTCCACTGTTTTGTCAAGAGGACTTTGTTTTAGGTTCCATTAACAGAAGACTAACCTACCTTAATGAAGTAGTTCACTCACTTGTGGGGAAGAGCTCTGAATGTTAGATAAAATGTGGGGTGAAATGATTATGATTGACCATGATTTTCATGAGTAACGTTGCCTTTTAGGATTTTCCATATGAATTTGTGTATTTTTGTTGTCTGTGTTTCTGTTTCTGTTGTGCATAGTTACATGATACATTTAGAAAACTTTCCTGTAATCACCCTTAAGAACTTGTCTCTGACTGCCTTTCTCTCAGAGGGTGAAAAATTCTCCTAGTGTTTGTTTTGATTAAAATCCTCCATTATGTGAACATTAACATTGCTGAGGAGTTTGTTTTGCTGCTTTATGCACCATCTTCTTTGTTCATTCATTGTGATCCATTTGTTGTCATTGTTGATTAAAATTCTGTAGAAGAATTTACTTTAGAAACAATGCCATGCAGATGTTTCATAAAATTTTGCTTCCCATTTTGTAGTTTGAATGGGGTATCGTGAAACTTAATCATCTTTATTAAGAGAGCCAGTCTCCTTCCTTCTTTGCTGTTGCTTTCTTCACCTTGTTATCATTCATCCTGCGAGGCAGATTAGGCCAAAACGTATCTCATAAAGTTATATCCCACTACTGTAGCAATATCATCTGTGTTTTTTCCCTAATTCAATCCCTGAACTCGAGCTCTTTTTGGTTCATTACTGTTGTAATCCATCCTTATTTATGTATTTTTTTTTTAAGTATTATGAACTACTGGTCTGGGCACAAACTTTCGAAAGATGAAAAATATCAGTTTTTGTTATTTAGGAAGTAAGTGTTTTTGTTTCCTTACAGTGAAGGTGAAATGGGGAAAAGAATTGTATCCTGATATTGAACTGGACACCGGTGAACCTCCCATGGTGTTCAGGGCTCAGCTGTTTGCCCTCACAGGTGTACAGCCTCACCGTCAGAAAATTATGTTAAAAGGCACCACCATCAAAGAAGACACCTGGGATGGACTTAAGATAAAGGATGTAAGTATTTATTGGGAGATGAATGAATAATAGTGTATTGATAGATGCCTTTCTTATTCATGTATTGAGCTTAATGGATTTTCTTTTTAAAGCACAGTTGTGGAGGTAGCTCTTTTTGTGACCTAAATGTTTTGCATATATGTAATTTTCATTTTAAATGTATTTGCCCTATCAGTTACTTTTTGCACCTTTTTGCAGTTGAATGAGAAGTTCTGGAAGGGTTAAAGAGTGTAAGGAAGTAGGTTCTAGACTGATGTGAGTGAGAATTAGATTAGATTACAAGAGGAAGGGCATTGTTAGTGTTTATGCACTTGATAGTTTAAGGAGTGAGGGACAGAGGAGAATGTTTTAAGAGGAGCTAAGTGAGTACATTAGCAAATTTGATACAAAGGATTTAATATTAGTGATGGGAAATTTGAATGCAGTAGTGGGTGATGTTGCAATTGAGGGTATGATTGGGAGTACGGTACCCATCTTTAAATAAGATGGTTAACAGCTTGTTATGTGTTGAAAATTTGCTAATGAATGGGAATACGAGGTTTGAGACAAGGTTCATGTGCAAGTGAACGTGGATGTGGAGTTATTGGTGAATGAGCATTATTGACTTATGTACTAATTGATAGGCATGTAAAGGAGAGTGTGCCAGATATGGACAGACTGAGTGAAGCAGTTAGTAGTAGGGTGTCTGATCACATCTTGATTGAGGCAAGTGTGAAAGTTAGTAGTGGCTGAAGGAAAAGAGGCGAGAAAAGGATGGTGAAGTTGATGAGTTCGGAAAAGAGGCTTTTGCTGTAGAGATAACAAAAGAAATTGGGAGAGGAATGGCATAAGGTTGGAATTTGGGGAGTGGACATGGAATGGAAATTATTTAGGGAAGTATAGCTTGCATGTGTGGGTTAAATATGTGACCAGTGGGAAGTGGGATGTGAGTGTTTGAGAAAGGGTAGTAAGTAGTGGGATGAGGACATTAAGTTGCGAGTGAAAAAGAGAAAAGAGGCGTATGGATGATACCTGCAGGAAAGGAGTGCAAGTGACTGGGAGATGTACAAGAGAATGCAACTGGAGGTAAAGGGGAAGGTGCAGGGGCCCCTTCAAAGGAGTCCTATCATTTTTTCTGTTCTTGTTTGGAGTGCAACCTCGAATTTGCAGGAGCCCCATTAAAGCAGTCCTTAGATTTATGATTATTATTATTATGTAATATATGGAGCCTATGTAGTCCCAAAACTGCATTGTACATGGGGCAGAGCATATTTGGTTCTTTTGGATGAGAATGTCCTTGATGACCCTTTACTAATTTCTGTTGATACCGACTTTTCATTTGGGTGTTGCCACTTGCAGGCACAATCTGTTTATATATATATGCATGGCTCACCATCTTCATACCCGGCTATCAAGTCAAAGTTATTCACAGGTCTTCACTTCTAAAATCCTCAAGCTCTACTGTAGAGTCCATCAGAGAGCAGTTTTTCCCTAACCCTCCCTTCTCATATTCCATAACTTCCCTTCACCCCATACAATCCTTACCTTGATAGTCCTATTATATGTAAATGTCCTTACAGTAACATATCAGCACCCTAAGAGTACACAAGTAACACCAAACTGTTGCAATACATCTTGCAGTTACAACATTGGCTTACTGAAAATGGAATATATGCCTCTCCACTAAAAATAATAAACAAATTAAGTTCCCTTGGAACAAGAAACAGCTTCAGACAAGAAAATTTTTCCCAAGTATCCTCTACAAACATTTCACCTGTATCACCCGTAAGACAGATGGTCATAGGACTCTGCTTTCGGTGGAGAAATTTCTTTTCTTGCTGATGGTCATAGGCAATGACTATAGTAGAAGATGGTTACTCTCCTGCTGTAAACATTTATAGTGTATTTTATATTTTTGAAAAGTCTTATGTTTATTTTCTTTACTTCTTTTTAGGGAGTGACTGTCTTGATGATGGGAAGCAAAGAGGAAGATGTTCCAGTAGAGCCCACAGAGAAGACTGCTTTTATTGAGGATATGTCAGAGGCAGAAAGGAATACAATGGTAGGTATTACTTGCAGATGTCTGTAATACAAAACCAAAATGTTGATCCTGTATATCCAGAGCCTTTTATTTTCCCTGCAGAAAGCAAAAGAGCCCTCACATTCTCATTCTTGAGTAGCTTTGTCTTTGATACTCTGATATGTTAGTGTTTAATGCAGGATGTATACCTTTATTGCAGAAAACGCTTGTAAGATAGCCGTGCTTGGTAGGTGTAGCTCACTCATATCAAGTGCTTTCAAAACACCATTTCTATACAGTACAGGTGTCCTGTGTATTAGTTCCCTTAAAAAGTGTAAAGTAGTATAGTAGCCCCTGAATAATCTTCCTGACTTTATGATTACAGTCACGCATTCATTCCTGGTAACGCAGAGGTGGCACTAGAGTTCAACAATTATGGAGGTTTTTGCCATTGCCACCCACTGGATGGAGTTTCCAGAGGGATTGGGCATCAGTGATATAGATAGATAGAAAATATCCCATACTCTGATTATGCTGTACACCTTATCTGTCTTTACCACATCCTACAACCTCTTTTTAGCTTGTCAACCTCATCCTACAAACCTTGTGTTAGCATGTTTTATGCACTGCAGTATTGTTTTGTTTTATAATGACTGACAGCACAGGCAAAACATGCCCCAATCAAGAACATCTTGGGTGCAAGGAGAATCAGAATCAGTAAGAGAAAAATTATCTGGATTTTAATCATGGCTCTGCCATTGTTTGTAAACCTAAGCTTTTTCTCATTTATTTTTGAGTAATTCATGTTTTACTTCTCGCATCCCTTTAGGTCAACTGCATCACAGTACAGAATTTCTGTCTTCTTTTGTTATTGCTCTGTCCTCTTTGCTAAATATGCTGTGCTCTTTGCTAATTGCATATTAAATCTTGGATTCCGGTTATGTTATTCATTCCATCTGTCATTCTTATGATCTTATTAAAGTTTTATGTTTTGCTTGCATACCATATATTAATGAAGAGCACATCCTTAATTTTAAGCTCACTGAAGTTCAGAACTCTCTTACACTTCATTGTTGTACTTGCAGTTTGGTTCTTTTTTTTTTCCAATCTCTGTTGAATTTCATATTCTAACAAGAAATTCTTTACTCCAGACAAGGGTTTATGGGAATCTTTACTATACTACTAATCCTATAAATCTCTTAATTGTAATGATTGGGCTCAGATGCTTTGATTGTGTTGGGGTCTTTGGTTATAGGTATTTTTGTCTTGTCAGTAATAATTCATTTATTTGTACTTACATATTTATATATTTATAACATTGCAGTTAGAACTTCCGGTGGGTATTAAGAATCTTGGCAATACCTGTTACCTCAATGCTGTTGTGCAGTGCCTCAAAACAGTTCCTGAACTTCATTCTTCTATTAAGGAATTCAAACCCAAGCGTAAGTTAACCCAGTGATTTTTATTATAGAATTTATTATGACATACTGAGATTGTTTGGGGAAATATCAAACAAAAATATTTACTTACCCTTTGTTGTGGATTAACATCTTTTAAAGCAAGAATAGTTGGCTTAAGGATTTTGTATTACACATTGACCACCTTTTCATAGACCATACTTGCCATACTTGCTTAGTCCCAGGATAGAACCCCAATTCTAAGGTTGTCAGTATGGGGAGTTAGTTTTTTGTTACTTTGATTTATTATTTTAATCTTGAAGTGCAAGGGGATTGAGGGTTGCAACACTAACTACCTCTGACAGCATATTGGGGACTGAATCTGCAGTTGAAATATCAAGCACTTAAGTGGTCACTTGTTACTTTTAATGAAAGATTGCATTTTTCAAGTTTCACATATGCTCATCCATAGCATCCTTGTTTACTCATGTCTTTTCAAATTGCAAGATTTATGATATTCATTCTTTTATTCATTTATTCTCATAATCCTAACAGTTTGATGCAGGTTGTCCATCTATGCTGCTCTTGTTTTATATTTATCCGGGTTTATGGAAATAGGTATTTCATATCCATGTATTATTGATGAGACAGGTGTTTTATCTTGCAAGCTTCTTAAACACATTGCTTTTATATTCTTGTCATTCACTAGAGCTCATTGCATCTCTAATTCTTCTTCATTTCATAACTTTATTCTCTGCTTCATAATCACACCATCACCTTTACTGACCATCTCTTTCAAAAATTAAATCAGCAGATAATTATTCTTATTTTCCTATTCTTTTTTTCACTGAATTTTTTTCTCACACCTTATTAACCTCTGTAAATATAGTTTTAACTTACATATTACTATGATGGTGCAGGTCACAATCTAACCACATCAACATTGTGTCCTTTTATCTTTATCTCTTCAGTGTTATCTGTCTTGTACATGTATGTTGAATTTAGGTTTGTTACGCATGACCGTCAAAGAATGGATGTGAGTGAATGAGGCCTTTTCTTCATTTGTTCCTGACGTTACCTTGCTAATGCAGAAAACTGCAAGCAAGTTTGAAAAAGCATTCAATATGGTTGATAGAGATGCTATGTGGAAGGTCATACAAATATACAATTTTGGAGAAAAGCTGGTAGAAGCAGCGAAACATTTTTACCAAGATTTTAAGTTGTATTTATGAGTAGTTAAAGAGGAAGGTGAGTGGTTTCAGGTGAAGATGGGTCTGCTGTAGGGGTGTGTGATAGCAACATGGCTCTTCAATTTGGTTGTGGATAGGGTAGTGAAGGATCTAAATGTAACTTTCTTAGAGATAGGGGCATATATGCAGTCTGTGGGAAATGGCAAACAATTATGGGAAAAAAAGGTATATTAAGGAGATATTCTAAATATCATTCTCCTCATGAGTTTTTGGATCTAATTTGCTGATGTGATAGAATTCAACATGTTTTTGCCAGACTTAAATTTGCTAACCAGTAATCCTGAACCATCATATTTTTATAACAGATGTGTGTAGTCCCCTCATTCCCAAGAAATAGTATTATATTGTGTGGCTATTTTTATCCTTACATCCCAAATCTCACAAGTCTTGCTTCATTCTAAATAGAAGCTTTACTAGTCTTCATCCTTGTTTCTCATCTATTTAGCAAGTCTTTAGTGTATTATCTGGATAGATTTACTTTTTATGTCCCATACCTACAGACAGCATATGTGGGACTGTGACATCATCGTCCCAGCATCTGTGTCTAAGGACACATTCTTGTTAACATGATAACTCATTATTGATACATGTTAGCAACTTCTTACTTATCCCATTGGTGTCCTCTGTGGAGGTGATGACTTTTGTAGATTTGGGTGCATATTGTTTCATAAGTTTGCATATGGATTTGAAAAAATGAATTGCAAGTACTGTAACTCATTAGTGCTAAATGATGAGAGAAATTCAAATTCAATACATATATGTATTGGGCAAAGGCAAATATAATGGCATACAGGTTTTTGCGTAATAATCTCATTAACATTTTTCTCATTCTTGACTAATGGTGGGACATTAGGCAATGTACGTACTTCTTGTTTTGATCTCGTTATATTCTTTAAAACTGATTCCATTCTATTAATCCCCAAATCTTGTAGATCTTACCATTAGTGGTTGCCAGCCCTAGGCAGCTTTTTTCTGAGGTCACATAACCTTTACCTGTTAGTGATATTTAGCAAAGATGGAAACCCCAAATCAAATGTGAGTTTTTAGTCAACTTTTGTCACTTCATGGATGTGCAGTATCTCTTTGTAAAGACCCATCCCCCCTTAGGCCAAGTAGGAATGCTTTGGGAGGTTTTTTTCAATGAGATCATCTTTTCTGGGCCCAGCAAATATGCTGATAACCTGGCTTCCTCTAGCAACATTGAGGATATCTTGCATTTGGATATGGAGCTACATATGATATAATTTGTAAGTTCATGAAAGTGAGAATAAACTTTACAGGACCTGGTGCAGAAGGGGATTCCTCTACTACCTCTTCCTCATCATCACTCCTGACAATGGTGGAGGCAGTGGACTCTGGGTCTGTGTTAACCTTGGCTATACAAGATTGTTACCGCACCATGGACAATGGCAAGACTGCTGTTCCTTTAGTTCTCGTTAATCTTTTCAGATCTACTTTTCCCAGGTAAGTAGGAATGGGATTTTCTCATGGTGCCTGTTAATGTACAGTTAAGATTTTAAAATGAAGATGATAACTGTGACATAGAAATTGAATGCTATACATAGTACCCCAGTTCTTTTGATGTAGGTGTGAGGACTACATCATTCCAACATCACAACTGTAAGAAGTATGCTTTTCATTGTATAAATTGCCTGCTAATCTAGTTCAAAGTTTTATGAGAGGAGTCAAAATTATGGTTGAGTTTTTATTTTTTATTCATTTTATAATAAAGTTTATGTGGAATCCTGCATTGATACAGAAAAACTGGGGATATCCATGCATTTTTCTGCTGTTTTACTTCATGAAGGATAAGAGAAAACACAATGAATAACTCCTGTTAAATAAAAGAAAAGCCAAGGTCTTAAGTTTTAGTGACCTTGAAGAAGATTAAAGGATACAATCTGTGCAGAGATGAGAGGATAGTTACTGTAAGGAAACTTCAGTATGCTGAGGTTGTACAGACAAAGGAAAGAATGACAAAGTGTGTTTATGTGAAACATAGGGGAGTTTATACAGGTTGATGAAGGCTAAAGTTATAATTGAAAAAGAATGAGCATGGGCATGAGAGGAATGTAGTTATAAACTAAAAGAAATGTTTTGATGCTGTGGTTTGTAAAGTAACTTTTGTAAAAGTTCTATAAGGAAATGTTCTTGATATCTGCAAATTATCGTTATTATTACTATTCATTTTCAGATTTGCTGAGCAAGGAGAACAGGGTATGTACATGCAGCAGGATGCATCTGAATGCTGGACAGAGTTGATGCGCCTATTGATGCAAGAAATTCCATCTAAGGATCCAACAACGACAGCTAAAAGTTTTTCGTAGGTATTAATACTTTTATCTTGTACACATGCTTGTTCTTTTTGTTACTACATAGAGTGGGAAGCAGCATTTTATTAGCTTTGACAAAAAATGAATATTTCAGTGCCTGTGGTTTAACTTGATTTTAATGTATGTTTGAGAGGTGGCAAGATGATAAAGTTTGTGGTAGTGGAAAATGCCAAAAACTTATAGATTAGATGTGGTGAGAGGAGAAAGGCATACATGTCATTCTACTTTTGTAATAGAAAGTTCTGTGTAGCCTGTAGTTGAGCAGTGAAGAACTTAATGGATAGTAGATGCCTTTCAGAAAGTTTTATCCAGACCAGAGAAACGTGTATTCCATATGTCATTCTGTCTATCTATATCTCTGATGCCTTTTCCAATTAGAACCATCTGAAGAGAGTGGCCACAGCAATAGTTTCCATAACTAGTGAACTCCAGGTACCGCTTCTTAGTCTTTAGTGCCACACCTATAACAAGCCACTGGCAGAGGGCAACTTTAGTACAATGTTTGTAGAAGCTCCTACCTAATGTTCCTACAGTTTACTTCTGTCTAATGTTTCTACCTAACTCTGCCTAAATGTTCCTACCAACTATTACTATCTACTGCTCATACCATTTTGCCAAAAGGCAGGGGTAGCCCATAGTGCTCACTGCAGGAAAGTCTAGAGTCACGAAGAATGAGCTGTTTGAGTTAAGTGTTGTCAGGTGTTAAGTATAACAAGGAGAGATTCTATGTTTGTGGACAGAATGCTAGTAGTCCATGTGTGAGTGAGGGAGATTGTAAGACTGCTACCTGGGTCAGAGGAGTGCAACTTGACAACCACAGAAGTTTTTTCTCACTAAGCAGCTGTCACTAATCCTCTTGGTACATGGGCAGGTAATACTGGTAATATATCTCGCAGATCATTGGCTGCCTACTAACTACTACTGCCATAGGATTCTGCAATACCTAGCCATGCTTTCGTCATGTTAACAGGCTCGTGGAAACTCATCAGTTAATTGTGAATACCATCTTTTCTTACTAGTGTTTATTAGATACCCCCACCCCACACACACACACACATACACACACACACACACACACACACACACACACACACACACACACACACACACACACAC
>JAUTXX010197823.1:0-12859 GCA_032273605.1 Panulirus laevicauda | reverse complement strand
GCATGGACCAGGGATAACGATCATTCGCAAACAAGTCATAATGCCGGACAAACATCGTTGGCAGACGAAAAGAAATAGCTCTTGACTGGCCCAACCAGAGGTAATAAAACCACACGTGGAGCACTCGACGGCAACACATTCAAGAGCGACGCCCTTCCACCGGCACGTGAAGCACTCGTAAACACTCTACAAGCACACTCTGCCGAGGGAGGGTGATCATTCACCCACACACACACACACACTGTTCTGGGATGATGGTAATCAGCATTTACCCACACGTAACCCTTGGTGGTGATTATGGCTGTTAACGTACACGATGAGCCGAGGGACGATGATTGTTCGTCAAAACAAAACCTCACACGGCCGAGTATTATCATTAACGGACACAAATATAAAACAATGTGCTCATTCACCGACCTGCTATGCTCCATCACACAGATGATCACCTGAGTTTTGCTCCCATCTTTGATGTCTTCATCTGGACATCATTCGTTATCTGGGTTTCCCTAAGCGCAGTGACAAAACTTGAAATGAATATTCTAGTATCGGCCAAAAATACGTTGTAAACAGTTTGATGAATATTTCTTTATATAAGTGTTGTAATGTTACTATTTTCAGGCAAACATTTTGTCTCCTTTACAGTTCCCCTGAGGTGGACCTCTGGCCACAGTAAGGGACATTATCGACTCCTAAATCACCCTCACATATATAGTCCCACAACTTAGTTCTTTCTTTTTACTAGATAATATTTGCATCGAGGCTTTCTTTTGAGTTTGTTTCATTGTCATTATTTTCCATGTACTCGAGCTGAATGTCATCAACCATATGTTAGAGCTACCTCGAAGTACTTCACAGAAGACCAGTATCCCTCCGCCTTTGTCTTCTCTTTCCCTCTGCTATCTTGCATCCACTCAGACAGAGCAGGTGAGATCTTCTCTCTCTATCACGTATTGTCTCCACAGCTCCTATAATATCAGGTTCGTTTTCCCTAATTCGCTCCTTGAACTCCGACCCTTATCCACTTACTGCTAGGTCATCAATATTCATGTATTCTTAGTTTGACATTCACATCACTTACATTCTTGACCTCTCTGAGGTAGTGGTGGGGGCTGCTCTGCTCTCGAGCCCTTTGGATCTCTTCCATTTCTTTACCTTGTGGCTGTATTCATTACGTCTGTTTCGTTCTTCCCTCAGTCTACCACATGTGATAAATACCCCAACCTTGTTGTTTAGTTTCATAGCCTTATCAAATACCTTATGGCTACAAAACTCCTTATACTAGAATATAATCAACACTGGCCGTCCCTTTATGGTTTGACTGTATCCACCAATGATCTTTGTTTCTCTCGTCTATAACTTGCATTTAGCATGACTCTATAGCCCCTGGTAATCTTCTCATTAGTACTTGTTCTCCCTCCATCCTTTCCTTCTTGGCTGCAATATCGTCTTCTTCATGAACATCACAGTCTTATCTACTTCCCGCTTTACTGTCTCCTGCTTTACTCTACTGTCGTCAATAATGGAAGCGTTGCCATTACCATGAGGCAACAGTAATAACGTAACCCATGTCATCATCACATCATCGACACAGGAACATAACAACGGAGGACTCGTTATCAACACGTGAAGCAACAGTAATAACGGAAGCCTCGTTATCAACACTGGAACATAACAACGGAGGACTCGTTATCAACACCTGAAGCAACAGTAATAACGGAAGCAACGGTGGCATCAGTTGAGGTAAACAGGTCGCTATGACAACAGCCAAACTCAAATATCAGTGTGGAGATGAGCCTCCACCATCACCATCTCCAACATAATTCCACCATCACAACCTCCGACACATCTCCAGCCACACAATCTTCAGCTCACCTCCACCAGCACAAAAACAACCTCCAACACTTCTCCAACATCACATCCTTCACCAACGCAACCTCCAATAACCATCCATCAACGCAGTCTCCAATACATCTTCACCAGCAAATCCTCCAACATAACCTCTACCATCGACCTCCAACACAACACCAACAGGTGTTTAAGCGCCGTCATCATTCCTCTCCTCCTCCCTGCTTACCATATATGTAGGTCAGTGTGTCGAGGTATTCGGTCGGTCCACACTCTACTCTCTCTACCTTGTGAGTGAGATCTGTCGGTCCACAATCCATCTCTCTACCCTCTAAGTGTGTTCAGTCGGTCCACACTTAATTCTCTACATCTGCATGTGTTCACTCCGTTTATACTCCACTCGAACTACCCTCTGAGTGTGTTCTGTCGGTACTCACTCCACACTATCTTCCATCAGAGCCACCAAACTCTTGGTAAACAAAAAATGGAAACGAAACTTGCATAAGAGAGTCAGACGGGCGCGTTGTGTCCTTCACACATTGAGGTGTGCTTCACAGACTGGTACAGACTACCAGGTTCGACCAACACCTAGGACACACCACGGGATACGGTCAACATCTGGGACATACCACTGGGTACGACCAACATCTGGGACAGACCATGGGGTACGACCAGCATCAGGGACAGACCACTGGTTACGACCAACATCTGGGACAGACCACAGGGTACGACCAACACCTGGAACAGACCACTGGGTACGACCAACACCTGGAACAAAAAGAGTCCACCAACCCCATGAATACGACAGTACCAGTTGGCCTGGTCTTTACCTGACTGTCACGTGTCAAGTTAAAGTACACGCGAGGCGGCCCCGTGACGTAGGAAAGGAAGGGGTGGGGCGGGGCAGGGTGAGGCGAGGAATGGGGAGGCCCAGTGACGCAGGGTATGGTGGGATGGCGTGGGGCAAGGCAGGGCGGGGTGTCGCGGAGCGGCGCAGAGCGGGGTGGCGCAGGGCGGGGCGGGGTGGCACACAGCGGGACGGGATGGCACAGGGTGGGGTGGCGCACAGCAAGGCAGGATGGCGCACAGCGGGGCGGGGTGGCACACAGCGGGGCGGAGTGGCGCACGGCCGGGCGGAGCGGTACAGGGTGGGATGGGCTGGCTCCGGGTGGAGCAGGGCGGGGTAAAGCAGGATTGATAGCCAAATCAGTATTCCGGTGGGGCAGAAGTGGAGCCCGGCCAGGACACCCAGACGTCTCAACCCATTCGTACTCTTATCCCAGGATGATTACGGCCCTTTACCCCAGGATAATTAGAACATGACAGGCTTCTTCCATGGCAGTTATTGCCTATTTACCAACCCGAGGATGATCCCAGCGCTATATACTTTTCGCAGGATCCTTACTGAACTATATTCGTACCCTAGGATGGTTACTTGACTATTTACGTATACTAGGATGGTTACTATATACGTATCCTAGGATGGTTAATGCTTATAAAAATCATCCATCAATTGTTACTGTCCTACATCGTTACCCGAGGTAAATAAGTATTCTACATACTTACCCCAGGATCAATGGTAACCTAAATAAGTTCAGACATTAATGGTGTCAAACATCCTTACCACCAGATGATTTCTGCACATGACAACGACCAAGATATGGAAAAAAGTCAATCTAAGGCCGTAACCCGACCTACGAGTGTGGCGTACTAGTCACGGAGACACGGCTGTAGCCAGCATGACTCCTATACACTGGACCACATCCCGTAGGACGGAACATCTTCACAGTACCTACAACAGTGGATAAAATTTTCATCGGTGGAAGGGAACACAAGATACATGCCTGAGGAGACTTCTCTAAAGGGTGGAGGTCAACAGTGGAGTGCCCCAAGGTTCTCTTCTGGGGCCAGTCCTCTTCTTGATCCAAGTTAATCACTGACCAATGATGCAAAGATCACGAGAGACGTAGCAAGCAACAAGGATTGCATCAACTTGACAACGGGACCTAAACAGACCCCAGGGTTGGTCTTATACACCAGTGATGAAATTCACTACAAACAAATGTAATGAGGACGGGACACAGTGAAAAAATGGCCTCGTTATGATTCTTACTTAGAGGGAAATAAATTTCAGATTTCTGTGACAGGGACTTGGGAGTTGATATCGTTCCTAACCTGTCGCCAGAGGTCCACATCAAGAGACCAGTAAAGGGGACAATCGGTTTGCTCGCAAAATATCAAAATATCTTTCCAGTATACAGATAAGGAAATCCATAGGAAGTTATTCATATCCTATATGAGGCCAAAACAAGAACATGCTTCTCAAGTTCAGTCACTACACCTAAGGAATCACAAGGAATATATAAAGGTGTCCAGAGGAAGGGTACCAGAATTCAGAAAGCTGAGGTACAGGGGAATGAAACAGTACCTTACATTTGTCAAGTACAGAAATGAGAACAGCAAAAAGTCGACATGACCAAAACCTAAGATTTTTAACCAGTCTAATGAAGACAAAGTGAACAATTCTTCGAAAGATGCAAGAATAAAACAAACAGACATTAGGGAAGAAATTTGTGAGAAAATATAAAGAACTTCAACAGTGGTGGATGAATGAAATAAACTTTGAAAGGATGTGGTAAATGTAGAGAACATAGAGAATTTAAAAGGTTATACGATATAGTAGCGAATGTTCAAGAGATGGGTCCCTGCGAGTGTAAAACTCCCTCCCCGTACAGTGCAAATACATAACAACAAACAAGTAATTACACATAAACAAACACATACATAGTGGCCCCATTGTGCTCTGGTGGGGGGTAGAGGGTGAGGGCTTTGTGTGAGGGGCAGGGAGCTTAATGTGACATGGTAGAGGCTCAGTGTAGCGGGGCGGGGCCTCTGTATAATGTGACATGGTAGAGGTTCAGTGTAGCAGGGTGGAGCTCAGTATGGTCGAAATGGTGAGGTGGGAGGAGCAGTGAGCCTTATCTGCCAACACGAACTGTTGCCACTGGTCAGCTAGCGTCTGTGGATAGTCCCTCACAAAACTCTCCCGGATCTGCGTATTTTTTTTTGACGGGAAATAAATCAATCATAGACTTTATGGAAATTTTATTACGGGTTGCGTGGGTAGTGTGCGTGTGTGTGTGTGTGTGTGTGTGTGTGTGTGTGTGTGTGAGCTATTGCGACCACTGGCCTGCTCCCTCCTCACCTGCAGCGACTCATTTCCTCAGTGTCACATGATCGTCTGCAGGACCTCCACTCATCCTGCTTCAAGAGGTAAAGTTATCGTACTCAGAGGGTCGTCATCACACCCAAGTCAAGCCTTCGTACTCAAAATCTGACTTATCGGACACCAGCGGGCGGGGAAAAATACCAGCAAAGCGACGGAAATATTTTGTCGGATTTCCCCGGACTACCACTAAAAAAAAACGCCAGGTAAGAGGGATATTCCATTTCAGTTGCCCACACGTATGGAAATGAATAAAAAAAAATTCTGGGGTAAAATGAAATGTGGGTTCTGATACTGGAATTGTGAGGCAACCACTTCCAGTATGGCCGACTATTATAGTCTCCTCTATTTACCTAGCTCCAAACATGGAGCCAGTGTTACAATGTTAATATCTGGCTGGCTCACTGATGGAGATTTCATACAGTTTCTCATATTGTAACATTTGATGAACATGAACGGTGCTGGCTGTAATTCCCCGGTACAGATGAAATGAGATATAAATAGCCAAGTATTGGGGAGTTCAAAGGAAAATCCTCATCTAATCATCAACACGGGCACGTCAGGCAGGAAACGACGGCACGCGAGATAGCGGTGAAGGTAGTGAGTCATGTTTCCCGCCAAGACACATGACACCACGGCGTGACACAGTGGTGTCATGTGTCCCGATAGGTACACCGCCAAGCTTCCGACACCGCCCCACGACGCGACCCAGGTGTCATACACCAACAAAGTCCATGATGTGATAAAACTGATGTAGTGCGCGTGTAATACACTACATTCATCAGCCTTGTTCCACTGTTACAAACTGATCCTAGATTACAGGTAATCATTTTCTGTATCCGGAGAAGTAGATTTTCATTCCACGTATCGAGGACGGTTAGGAAACTCCGAAATGTCTACAAATTACATCACCGTGTCCATTCGACATCTTGGTCAATGGTTAAGTTATCGTCCTCAAGAGGATGGTACCACACTCAACGGGTCGTTGTCGTACTCGAGGGGCTGTCGTCGTCCTAGACTTGTTGTCATCGTACTAAACGGGGTGTCATTGTACAAGAAGGTTGTCATCGTACTCTATCGGGTTGTCAACGTACCTGACGGGTTGTCATCATACTTTACAGGATGTCATCGTACTTCACGTGTTGTCATCGTCTTTGACTAGATGTCATTGTACCTGACGGTTGGTTATCGTACTTGATGAGTTGTCGTTGTACTCGACGGTTGGTCATCGTACTTCCCAGGTCGTCATCGTACTCGACGGGTTGTCATCATACCCAGTGGACCATAATCGTACTCGAAAGGTGTAAGTCATCGTCTTTAAGCCCTCAACGAGGTAACATTTTCTTTGATGTCAACAGCTTTCATCAGGTTCCGTGAGATGATCTTTTAGAATACATCGTGAGACTGAACACTGTCATAGTGCGAGCAGCGAAATAGTGTGTTCTCTTCGTATACTACAACAAAGATTATCAGCCTATTTGATTATCATATCTGAATGTATCAAGCTATCGGTGTAGAATACGTTACAAATCCTTTTCTACACTGAATTGGCTCCAAAAGAAAATAAATATGAGGTTGAGTTTAAGTTGCAAAACCTGCGACTCCGTCGACTAGAAGGAAAAAATCAAATCTGGGAAATATGTGAACGTCAACATTTTCTCTCGAGTGTGTTACGCCTGGAGGCTGGAGAACAAGGGGAAACTTTCCCCAGTACAGTCCCCCCGAGACTCTGCTGATTGGTAGAAACTTTGCTCGTAAAGTTCGTCTATATTACACAAATCACAGTCCAGTCCCTTACCTGACGCCCTCTTTACCGCTGACCTGCCTGACCTACAGAGCAGACCCGGAGACCTGCCTGACCTACAGAGCAGACCCGGTGACCTGCCTGACCTACAGAGCAGCCCTAGTGTCCTACCTGTACCACAGAGAAGCCCTGGTGACCTGTCTGACTCACAGAACAGCCCTGGTGACCAGCCTGACCCAAAGAACAGCCCTGGTGACCAGCCTGACCCAAAGAACCGCCCTGGTGACCAGCCTGACCCAAAGAACAGCCCTGGTGACCAGCCTGACCCAAAGAACAGCCCTGGTGACCAGCCTGACCCAAAGAACAGCGTAGGTGACCTACTTCTCTCACAGAGCAACCTGGTGACCTACTTGTCCCACAGAGCGAGCTGTGCAGCGGCTGGGCTGTTGCTGGGACCGCTGGCTGCACGTGAAGGTCTGGCTGATGACAAATATTAAAGGTCCGACTTTCACCTCTCGGGTTGCTGGCCAAACATTGACTTAAGTTTTGGTGTTGACACTTGTGGGCCTCAGCCCTGCCTCCCACAGGACAGGTTGTCTGTCATCCAACTCTTCTCACGCCACGGTCTGCTGCGTCTGTCTGCTGACCAAAATGCACCGCCCATGACGCCTGTAGTGACTGTCTGTTGCTCACCTGTACTGAGGATGAATCGTACAGTGACTGTCTGTTGCACTCCTCTACTGTCATGTCTGTTGCGTATGTCCGTGCATTTGCACTGTCATGTCCTCTGCATCTTTATAATGTCCCTCCAAATCCACTGCGCCTGTCTGTGAACTTACGCTGTAAGGTCTGTTGCGTCTGTCTTTGCACAATCACCATCGCGTTCATCATCACTGCCACCAAACATCTGACCATCATCAACATCACCGCCCGTCATCGGCAACCCTATCACGATATCCCCTTCAGGATCATCGCTATTACTCCACATCAGGAAAACCCCAACATCACCACCGCCACCACCCATATCCTCATCATCACCACTATCACCAACACCGGGACCATGACCGACGCAACATCACCACCATCACTTATCATCACACCCTCGACACGCGCAGACTGGAAGCACACCTCCACCATCATGATGGACCCTGCCAGCCTCCACAGAAGCACCTCCATCCTCCATCACCACCACCATCGTTGACACCGTCGTCACTGAGGGTGTGCGCTCCGAGTGTCGTGGTAGTTTCGACTCAGATTACTGAAGGTGTGTGGCGTGGGTGTGGCCGGTTGGTGGTCGTCTAGACTACTGAAGGTGTGTGGCGTGGGTGTGGTTGGGTGTTGGTGGTCATCTAGACTACTGAGGACGTACGGTGTGGGTGTGGGTGTGGTTGGTTGTCTAGACTATCAGGAACGTGCGAGGTAGGCGGTCAGACAGATAGCCTAGGCTACTAATAATGTTGATATTAACGAAAGTAATAATATCATATGTACAAGTGTATATATGTATATGTCTGTGTATGTACATGTATGTATACGTTAAAATGTATAGGTATGTGTATATGTGCGTGTGTGGGCGTTTATGTATATGCATGTGTATGTGGGTGGGTTGGGCCATTCTTTCGTCTGTCTCCTTGCGCTACCTCGCTAACCCGGGAGACAGCGACTACGTATAATAAATAAATAAATAAAATAATATCACATCTACAATCATGAAAATAATATTCATAGTTTAAAGTTATGATAAGAGTAGTGTGGCAGCAATAATCAATAATAACTGGATAAACAAAATTCAGTCTGATGGATCAACTCTACGGGATGCAGTTGCCGTGTTAACATATATAGTTGATCCCTGGATGGTCGTGACGTATTGGAATTCAAACATCAACAGACATCTGGATCCCTTCAGGGCTGTTTGTGATAGACGAAGAGATCAGATATTCAGACAGCATGATAGGAGTAAGGAAGCATTTAGATGATATAAAGATAAATCACTGTAAACTATATATTACGCAACTAAGGAGACGCAAACAATATGGACATGAAGCGAAATGTTTGTCAAGTCTGTTCGTATACGTATCTATGACGCAGCTTTCAATTACACTTTCAACTTCCCTATGTGTGTGTGTATCCATATCTTGCGAGTGAAATCAGATCAATATAGCTTTATGTAACGTCTTACATTGATATTATCCTGGCTTTTGATATTTTTCAAAATGTATCAAAATAAACTGAAACATCTTTTTATTACGCTAAACAAGCATGTTGTCCTGTTGGGTCTCACAGGATTCTTTTCTCAGCCCAGGAATCGATCATCTTGGTTGCTGTACCTCCTTCATCCTGTCTATGTCTTCTTCCAAGTAGGTTTACCAAAACAGAACGCAACGTTCAAGGTAGGTAGGAGCGGGGGACTAGTTTCTTGGTCCTCAGTTCGAATGCTCTGCCCATGAATCCTAGAATCGTGTTCGTCGTATTCGCCTTCTGTACTGCTTCTACACACACAGCTACCTGGCTCATTTCCCTTTTGTAGCTCAAAAAAATCAATATTCTACCTCGCTTTCTCTTTTCATTACCGATGTACAATATTTGCACTTATTGATATCAAAATCACTTTGTGTTCTGTGAGCCTGGTCCAGGAGCTTATTTACTTTATTATGTGCTGCAGATATTTTTACATTTACTTACCAGTTTGGCATCGTCTGCGAATTTTGTATTTTACAACGCAGCTTGTTATCCAAGTGGTCTTGAGACTGCTTCCTTGTTGCGTCTAACCATTCTTTGTTTACGGCCAGTCAATTAATTTTCCAATCACTGTAAAGACTTGAAACTTTCGCTTGTAATCTTTGACGCGGGACCTACTGAAGACCTTCTAAAAATCTAAGATTGCATGTTGGTTATGTGGTAAAAGTAATCAGGTGGAATTCTCAGACATGATCGATTTCGTAGCAAATTACGCTGAGAATCGTTTATTAAGTGGTGATTCGCTCACTGATTTACACTCTTGTCTTGATCGATGGTTTCCATAAGTTTACCAACTACGGACGTTAAGCTAAATGAGCGATAATTTCCAGGCAGGGGCTTATACATTACATGTTTTGGGCCTCGGTGTTACCGTGACAAACTTTCAGTCCTCTGGAACTTTCCTTATAGCCACCAGTAACTTATCAAAAGGAACAGTCAAAGGCCCAAACTCTTGTACCTTGACCTTTGTTTCATCGTCCACGGATAAAACTTCTATGTGAGCTGCAGTGTTGGCTACATTACTGCTGACGGTATAGATCTTTAACGTGTTCGTCATTAGGCTGAAGAACGTCTCTTTCTCTCAGCAATGGATTGGATCTGCGACAATTGCTGTGTTTCACTGGTATAATCAGATAAAAAACAAATCTAAAATCTTTGCCATGACTTCATTATGTTAAACCAGCTCACCGTTTTCTATAATCAATAAACTAATTGATTGGTTAATGACTTTCTTGACGTAAGAGTCACTTAAATTTACCATGAAATTTACGTTTTTAATTTTTTTACATTGGAGACTCCAGTAACGGACGAAAGTCCACATCAAGGCCGGGCCTTAATGGAAATATAAAGAGGTTAATGAAAGGCAAAAAGATGAAACAAGGAAAAGTATTTACGAATTTTGGAGGAAAAGAAAAACCAGTCCTTTACAATATGCCAGGTCATAATTATGGGGGATAGACATGAGAAGGTAGAGTTCCAAAGCTTCGAGGTGTAGGTAAAGACACAGTTATCAAAACGGCAACATAACGTACTCTATCATGATGGTTAAAGTCGATCTTGAGTTTCTTATGTACTAGTATTTTTTTCCTTTTTTTCGTCAAACAATTTATTTCGTTTAGTTTAGTTCTGGAAAATGACCGTCTTCTACGCACTGACACATACTATGTTTCTCTACAACCTTAAATGTCGTTTTTCTTTTTTGTAAGCCACATTTCTATCCTCCTCAGCTTTGCCAGTCAAGAGCAATGCGATCATTGAGATTGCAGATCTAAAACCTGTTATTGTATTAAATCTTTCACGCTAGCCAGCAATACAAACCCTAAAACAGTTTGTCTATGGTCACTTCTACCAAGCTTTACTCCAACTACATCATTATAAACGAGATCCTCACTTGTAGCTAGAACTAAGTATAATATGTTGAAGTCGCGAGTTAGTTTCTCAACACGCTGCATCAGGGCACCATCAAAAAAGGTTAGCTAAAGACCAAACTTGGACCTAATGGAGATGGAATCTTCATGTATCACCTATGTTGGCCCCTGGGTCGTGATGCCGGGTTTCATGTGTCCCTCAAGTTGTCCCCCTGGGTGGTGGTGAAGCTGCATGTATCATGTAGCAGGACGTATGTCACTGTGTCACTAAGAACAGCGGCATAATGTATCATTCTTAGTTTCTTTGTATATTTGTGTGTCTGTCCTCAACCTCTTTTCCTCAGTTCCTTCAGTTATGATAGTCACATAAACTAGCGAGGGCAACACCAATACACTCATTAATTAACCAGTTAAATCATTCCTCAATAAACAAAGTAGGGGCTGACACCTCAGCGTCCAACATGATTTGCTTCCTCGTTAAAAAAAATCCCGAAAATTTTTAGGAAAGAAAATCTATGGCCATGGGTGGGGTGGCCCTTCTCAGTTCAGGCCTGTGATCTGCCACATGTTTGTGGCAGACTCCTCGTTCATAAATGAAAGTAGTGTGAGGTTTCATCAAGATTCCCTCCGGATGTTTTTCATATCTACGAAAACATGATGCTAAGTATCGTATCATGTTGAGATTAACCTGCCTCACACGCGATAAGATTTATATGAAGATTGGCCTGCCTCACGAACCTTACCATGTAATAAGCTTTATACATAGATTAAGATCCTTCCTACACGATACGTTTTCTGCCAGAATGAGTCTGCTTACTAAGTCTCGAGTTTTAACATGGATTTGCTTCCCGCGTGAAAAGCTTTACATGGAGATTTGCCTGTAACACTTATTATAACCCCGCGCAGCTTAACGAAGTCTCATCGACATCGTTTAGTGGTATTAATGAAACACTACAGAGAAAACCAGATGCAAACAGGGAAGAAAACAGGTAAGAAAAGTGTAACACGCCCAGGAGTATTTACGTCGGATGATTTTTCCCCTTCAGCGAACACAACGGAGCAATCTTTGCCTCTTGGAAAAAAAAAAGAAAGGCTGGATTTTACGAACCATCAAGACGAGGGAAGCAAAACTTATACCGACACTCTCCACAGCCCTAACAACATCTCGACTGGAATAATACTGTGGTGGAAGGCCAAACGAAACTGTCGAGTTTACAGAATTGAAGGGAATATTCGCAGACGTCAATGACCGCGAAAAATCAAAACTGCTGGAAACGACTCAAAATCTTCCAAACTTTACCGCACGGACAGCAGACCGGACAGATACATTGTGAAGCCTGACCCCCGGTCGTGCACTCTGTATTAACGACTTCCATGAAGAGCACAGACGACGATACAAACATTATCACCGTAACCAGACATACTGAATACGAAGATATTCACCAATACCTTCAAATATAACCCAGACAAATACTTCAGTGATAACTGTTGCCAATAAATAGTCCTGTATCAAGACGGAACTATTCTCAAGTTCCTTCATGAAAAAAATGAGTCCAACCCAGAAGAAGCCACTGCAGTTTGAGCGGGGGAACTTTTCCCGTTTACGCTTTCCTACAAAATGTCCATGGCAGTATCATTTCTTCACACTACCTGGTGTTTATTCTCAGCTTTTAGCTATCGGTTGTTGAGCCGGAGGGAGTGGCTGGTGGGGAAGTCACCTTTTTACAATACAAACTTACCTTTACCACAAATGCAATTATAACCTAACCTAACCTAACCTAACCTAACCTAACCTAACCTAACCTAACCTCATCATGGACCACTATGTTTCCTTTATCTGTTCTTCCCATGTTCAGACACACGCTTAACACTGCCTTACCCTGCCTAGCACCGTCACACTTAACACCGTCTTCCACCTACTAACACCATCACGCCTAA
>JAUTXX010197712.1:0-15048 GCA_032273605.1 Panulirus laevicauda | reverse complement strand
GGATTTGTATGTGGCAGTTATGGATCTGGAGAAAAATGTATAATAGGGTTGGTATATGTTCTTTGTGGAAGGAGTTATAAATATATGGTGTGAGAGGAAAGTTGCTAGAAGCAATGAAGAATTTTTTGTATCAGGAGAGTAAAGCATATATGTGAGTAGTTAGAGAGGAGGATGAGTGGTTCTACACGAAGGTTGGTTTGTGATGTCACCATGAGGGAAATAAATACAAAGTCTTGAAGGTAGGAGTAGATTTGCAGTTTGTTAGGTGTTGGGGGATGGGTTTTGGGAGGAGAGTCATTCATTTGCTGATGACATCATTGGTGGCAGATTCAAGCGAGAAATTGCAGAAGCTGGTGTCTGAGTTTAGGAAAATTGCTTGGAAGGAGAAAGTTGAGTAAATTTGAATAAGAGTGAGGTTAATTATTAGGTTTATCAGTGTCTGAGCTTGAATGGAGCGAACCTGGAGGAAGTGGGATGTCTAAGGTAACAGGGAGTGGTCATAGCAGTGAATGAAACTATGGAAGCTGAAGTGAGCCTTAGGGTGGGTGAGGAGGGCTAAGGTTGGGGATGCATGCAGGAGAGTGTAGAGAAGTTACTGTCTTTAAGACCACAGATGGGCATGTTTGATGTTACAGTAGTATAAATGAGAAAGTACAGAAGGGTTGAATGTGTTGGAAAAAATGCAGGAAGACAATGTGATGAGAGGAGGGTTTATCAAGAAAGACATGATTGGGAAAGAGAGAGGTGTGGTAATGAGTATGAATGAGAGATACAGAAGGTGTTGAAAAGGTTTAGAATATGGGAAGGATGAATGAAGCAAGGTTAACAAAGAATTTGCATGTGTCAAGGGGAGAAGGAAGAGACTGATTTGGCAATGTAAGAATGAAATGGAAAAGGTTTTGAGTGCTCGGAAATATGGTGTAAAAGATTCTTCGAGAGTTTAGGATGTGAAGATGTGGGATGGATGCCAGGCATACCTGGGATAAAGCAAATTGGAGCAATGTGGTATAGATAGGACAACATGCTTTCTATGGACTGAACCAGAGTATTGTGCAGTGGTAAGGGAAACCATTTAAAAGGTCAATAGGGCCAGGTTGTGGATATAGGGCTCTGGTTTTGGTGCCTTATATATTACAGCTTCAGAGCGAACATGAGCGAATGAAGACTCAAAGCTTTGAGTCCCTTTGGATCTATTTATTGCCAAAGTCACTTTCAGGTATCTATATAAACTCATAAATATATGGATTGTGCAAACACATAAGGTAAATGATGGATTCCATCCAAATATGTATTTTTATTAAGCTCTATGTAACCCAACACCAAGCTTTAACTAATTATTTTAAAAAATACCTTTAAAGCTAAAGAGAGGTACACATATCTTCAAAAAAAAAAAATCACAATAGTTGCAAAAATATCACTATGTAAGGAATGTTATATACACTGACAATAACTGGAATGTTGGTCTTGAGAATCAAACAAAGGGAAATGGGGAATTTACCCAAAATATAAACTACTTTCACAAACTCAAAGAGGAATGAATACATTACATCTTGAAACATAAAACAATTACATACAGGGACTAGTTTGTATGATTTTTGTGATAATGTGTCTTGACAAATGCTGCAAGTAATCATGGTTAAAGATTATCACCTGTACTAAAATTTCCAAGCTCCTCCACTGCAATGACACTAACCCTATATATTGGAGGTGATTGGGCACAAAACATCTTTTGAAGGAAGGTACCACGAATGCCAATGTTTATTCAAGACTCGTCTACTGAAGTTGAGGTTTTTCTTAAGAACCAAGTTATCATGATAAACCTCAAAGAGACGAGTCAAATTCATAGCCTAATTACTGGCTTCATCAACAAACTTCTAAAGAAAAATTTGATATTTCACAAAAACCAGTCCTACTATCTGAAACACTATTGGATACAAAAGATGAAACAAAAGTGTGTGGGTTTTCTTCACATTTTGCTTTTAATCTGAAAGTTTCATGAAAACTAATTAAGACATTCTCTAGTAATATCAAAATATCTACATAGGAATACAGAAACTAAATTATTTGGGTACAAAACTAACATGTTAATGTTAACTCTGGACAATGACATAGCAATATAGCAATAGTCTTCCAGTCAAGGATTGTTAGGCTATTCTTGGCCATATGTGACAGTGACCTCTGTGCTACCCATAAATAATAAGACCTTGCCTTGCATTGCCATAGAATCAAACCTATCATATGATTCTAAATGAAGTAAATTACCTACAGGTTTAATTGATGTGCAGGTAAGTGTTACTGAAAAAAAAAATCTTCGTCTAATTACATACAAATGCAATGTTATGTGAATGCCCTGTAGCTTAATATTAAATACAAATGGCTATCCTTACATGTCTTAATGTCTACATGATTTGTAAATGCTGAAAGTTACCCTTCAGGTCTTGGTAATGAGTAAATAAAGTATTTTACCTTGAAGGTTTCATGGTATGTCAACACATATGTCATGAGAAAGCAGAATGTTACTTCTAAGGTGAATCATTGTGCAAGTGTAGAATGTTTCTCCTAGGGTCTAAATGATGAGCAAATGCAAATTTTTATATATGAATTTTATCATTAGTGCTTACAGATATGTTAATACAAATTTTAAGTAAATGGCATTACCCCCAGACTCTACCACTGTGTGAATGCACCCTTTCCAAAGATGTGTGTATGCAAAATGTTACCCTATGGGTTTGCTACTTAGTAAAAACAACTGTCATGCAAATAAATAATGTCATTCCCATGGCCTAATGTTTGTGCATATGCAGAGGCTTATCCCAAAGGTTTAATGATGCGTGAATGAAGAATGTTACCAAGCCTCAAGACATGAATGATATTCCCAAAGCGTTGTAGATGTGAATGCTTCATTTTATCCTGTGGAACAAGTCTGGCAACTGATTGATAAAAAAGAATTATAAAGAAATAACATTAAGCAAGATAAGCCCCTTTCAACTTTTCAGTTTCCATAAAATCCTGAGTTTGGGAGTGTGTGTGAAAGGAGAATGTTGAAAATAAATGTGAATAAAGGAAAGGGTATTATGTTTAGCACTGTAAAAGAGACTGGCTATTTGGATGGAGACAACATGGGAAAGTTTAGTGTTTTAGTTACCTGGAAGTTGATATGGGAGTGAATAGAACCATGATAGCTGGTGTGAGCTATATGGTGGGTAGGGAGGCAAAGGTCTTGGGCACACTGAGGAATGTGTGAGAAGGGAGAGGTCCCTGTCTTTAAGGGCAAATATAGGCTTGTTTGATGGTACAACAGTACTAGTGATGTTGTGTATATGTGAGGTGGTGTCTGTAAGACAAAAATGTAAATGATAGTGTGGTTGAATATATTGGGAGTGAAATGTTTAAGAACAATATGTGGAAGTGTAAGGAGGGATGATTGAATAAGATATTATGGTAAAAAAGAGATGTATTAGAGGGTATGCTGAAATAGTTTGGGCATATGGAGAGGAGTGAAGAAAGTATGACCAAAAGAGTATACATGTCACAAGTGGAAGGAGCAAGGAAAAGTGGTAAACCAAGGAGGAGCTGCCAACCATGTCAAACAAAAAAAGGAACACAGATGGCTAGGAGTAGGACTAGCCCGGTTACACAAGCTAAAGATATGACTGGATGATAAGACTGACTGTTCAATAATTTGTGCGGTAATTTCCACAAAATGGTTGGAAAATGACCGATGCTCGACTTGTTTTGTACACTACATTAGCACTTGCATATGCAATGAGAACTTACAATATATACTGAACAGTGCACACCTGTGAGCTTCCCATATACATTACATGCACAATACATTAACATGCAACCAGAATTTCAAGAAATGTATTTTACCAACAAAAATTGTACTGCTGTATTCATCTAAAAAAAAAAACCCATAAATATGGCAAAAATGTAATGGTTGGCAGCTCTGAGGATGGGGCCTGAACATGCAGGAGTGTGAGGCATACAAGGGATAGAGTGAATTGAAGCCACATGCTTTACAGGAACGGCATGCTGTTAGTGGGCTGAACCAGGGCCTATAAAGTTTTGGGGAAACCATGGAAAGGTATTTGGGGCATGATTGTAGATGGGCTTTGGTTTTGGTGCATTTTACATGAAAGCTATAGAGTGGATGCAAATAAATGAGACCATTTCTTTGTGTCATATGGTGCTACCTTGCTAATGTGGGAAATGGCAAACATTTGTGAGGAAAACAAAAATATATTTTTCTTTTTCATACTTGACTCCCATTTCCCGAGTTAGCAAGGTAGCACCAGGAACAAACAAAGGCCAGATCCAGTTGGATCCATTCTCTAGCTGTCACATGTAACGCAACAAATCCACAACCAGGCCCCAAAGACCTTTCCAGGGTTTGCCCCAGCTGCTTCATACTTGATTGCCATTTCCTGCATTAGTGAGGTAGTGTCAAGAAAAGCCACATTTGCTCATACCCATTCTCTAGCTTTCATGTGCAATGCAATGAAACCACATGTTCGCTATTTAGGGCACTAACATGATAGCAACCAAAAGAGATGACCAAGCCTTTAAGGAATTTATGCAATTGCTTCCTCTACCATAGCAAGGTAGCATCAAGAACAAATGAAAATTTTTCTGCATTAATGAGGTAGTGTCAGGTACTGACAAAGTAAAGGCCTCATTCGCTCACATGGCTGTAAGTCTTACTATTATGACGACTTACATTAAAAGCTATAAAGGTAAATATTGCTTTTACCTTGATATATAATAACTCTCAAATGACAAAATGCATATAAGTAGGCAGAAAACCCATGATTAATCTGAGAGGTTGTCTATATACTGTATATCAGATTGTACTTGGATTTCACCGATTTTACAAACAAAATCAAAAAGCCCATTTCTCCATGAGAATAGTTTAACAATAGCTTTAAATGAATTAAATGATCATCTGCAAACAGCACAATAAATTTGTCCTCATACAAAAAGACTATCAATAGCTTCTATGTGAATGGACTTTGAAATAACTATCTTACTGTTCATCATGGAATTCTCAGTTGGTTTTTAAACATGACCTTCATTCAGAATGTGTCAGACTAAATAGTTTATGAACAAAAATATGGCATCATGTAATAAAGAATAAATAAATAAATATCCACAACATAACTAGATGAACCTATATGATTTGCAAAAGAAAAAAATAGCTATGTTTACAGCAGATAAATGAAAAGCATTTATAGCTCATAACTAACACAAACACTGTCTGTAGAATATATATGGTAAAGTCACTGAACAAAAACTTATGGCATGTAAGCAATAAAAGGTCAAAATCAGAGTCAGCAAGATGTATAACTTGCAGAACAGGCAAATAAAAAATGAATATATTGGTTAAACACTTAGTTCATGAGGAAAATATCCACTCCTGCATCAAGTCTGTAAAGTCAAGAAAGTTAATAATAAAATTATTTATTTTTCATATCTTACCCTACAATATGAATTGAACTATAAAAACCACTTGTGGCAAAGCAATAAAAATTAAGGTAAAGGAACAGCTAATAAAGAAAACAAAATAGGATGTAACATAAAGGTGGGAGTTAACCTGTGGTATAGACTTTCCAAATAGCTCACTTTCTCGGGAAGTCTATATAAACTTTCACAACCAAATCAACAGAATATTCATTAACTTACTTTACATAGCAGAAAGATCATGAAAATTATTGGCAACTATAATTACATCCATTTAGTTAAGGATAAAGAATCAGATGTTTGTAAAACATTAACTTAAACTAGTCACTTACAGAAAGTTGATGATAGCTAGAGAAGGGGATAGCAAGGCTTATATGTACCATGTTCACAATCTAAAACAGCTCACCTGTCAAATGAAGTGAATAAAGATATCATGAACAGAAAACAGTTTATAGCTGTTGAATTATTCTAATTACTGTTGAGCAATTCTTAAACCTAAATTTTCTAACATTTGCATACATCCATAACTATCAACTTTCACCCAAATACAAGGTTAACTAAGGTAACAACAAACAAATAGTTTTTTCTTTAAGGTGAAAAGTTTTTAAGTATCTTTGATTTCTATGGGTATGAGAAGTTATTTTTTACTGCTTAAAATTTTTCTTCTCAGAAAACATTTTTCTGAGATAAAGAAAAAATACACTTAATTTTTATTCTTGCTTTTACTTCTGTCATGAACAGGTGTAAACAAACTTTTCATGAAACTGAACACAGTTGGAAAATAACTTAGGAATACTTATTTGTTCACAGTTAACATTTACCTAAACTGAAAAAGCAACTGTAAAGGCACCAGCATCACTGTGTTTGATATGAAAATTGGCAGCTCCTGAGCTGCTCAAGAATAAGACCACCCTATTCTTCATGACCTGCATTATTTCAACAAATTTAAATAATAAAGCACCAACAAGATGTTTATTCTGAGGATGAAAATTATGACTGGATTAAATGAATGATAATGGAATATCTGAGACTTATGTGAGCAATATTCAATAATGCCCATGGTGAGCTATTTTGCATTTATGTATTATATATTTTTAAGGCACCAGCAGAAACTGTAGAATGGTTAAACTTAGTAGCACTTTATTAACAGTAACATGTCAGTGGCATTGATGTCTACTTAAGAACAATGCACTCCCCAAATATATTTACCACATTTATCAAAGTAGAAAATTATTTCCACTTCAGTTCACAAAGACCCAGCAGAAAACAACATGATTCACCTGGGAATGCAAGATAATACCATTTTATCTTGAAATACATTTTGTGAATGAAACTAATTTAACTAAACAGGGTCTATCTTTTCAATTTCTCAATTTCCAGTAAAGTAGCAGTTTACCATGTAAAAAGGTGAAAAAAGTGCATCCAACTTGATACTACAAAAACAAACAACTCTGTATGTTGTCATTTACTATTATAGCTCTCAATGCCATAGCTGCTTTGATCAAACTGGGTTCTTTAAAATCTATTTTTCTAATTACTAATTTTTACAAGAAAAATTTTAATCATGCCAACATTTATCATATTGATATTATGAACTGTAAGACAGGAGAGGTAGCAACCTCGTAAACTTTTCTTTCCTCGATAAAATATACATATGGCATTTGGGTTCGCACCAACTCCATTCTGGACATTGCGAAATCATTTCACTTTGCCTTCACGTTTAAAGCCTGGCCTTAAATTTTTTTAAGTAGACTTCAATGCCACTCTTTCAAAATATGGTAATGCAAAAAGTAGGATTTTCTAAGAACTTACTTTGGTAAATATCACCCTTCAGCAACAATCACATCCCTTATTTTTCTTATTCTCAAATTATAAATGAAATATTCATTAAGTAACAGTTAACTCTATGGAAGAACACTGTATTGTATTGTAAGCACTGAAACAAGTTCTATCACAGATATGCAGTCTAAGGCACCAAACCAACACTTTCCCATTAGATATCATTGAAGCCTCTGCTATGGAACATTCATTAAAAAAATAACACAAGTACAATAGTTTATCCAACTTGTTATGCTCTGTACTTTACTTTTAATATCTTTTATAATATTCAGATTTTAAAACTACTGTCTGTTTAATTATTGGCCATGTACTAAATTCCAGGAAAATGAGGATAATATAGACTACAGTGTTGGGCAGACTTATTGAGAACTGATGCAAAATAGCCTGAACTTTGATTAACAAGTCAAACAGTTAAAATATTATGTGCACACCTTACACATGCAGTATTTCATACTTGTTTATGTTGCAGTGCTGCTTCTACCTATGTATCATCTACTGAAGAAAGCTAATTTTTGGTGATTTTATGGTAACACTGTAACTAACTGTAACACTTTTTGAGTCCGTCTCAAAAGATATTAAATGAGTACTTTTACGAAAGTGTTATGAAGAATAGTGTCAAGCATATACAATAACACTCAACGAATGACTGAACTGATGTACATCATTACTTATGGCAGTGAATGCAAAACTATTTACAAAAATGGAGAAATACGTCACATAATTACAAACTTAAAAACTAAAACTGGCACTAATTGAAATTTATGGTTATTGTTTGCATATGTTTGTTTGGTGAATTAACTGTTTTTCGCGTAACTGGTGCATACAAGGCAGTGAACTGATTCATGTTGAGATCACTGGCCAATGATGAGGTGGTTGATGATGATGATGGGGTCATGGATGGGATAACTGATGGGGTTGTCGTTGCCAAGATGGATGTTGTACTAGCTAGGAGGGATGGTGTGGGTGGGATAGTTGATAATGGAGAAGCAGAAGAAGCCAAAGATATGAGAGAGGAGACTGGGGCAAGGGATGGGGAGGAGGTAGAAGAGGGAGGAGAGGATGAAGGGGCTGGGATATCTATATCCTCATCTTCTTTGTAATCACGGTCATCCAAGTCTTTGTCAAAGTCTCCAGTGCCATCTAAGCCTTTTTCACCATGTTTGTGGTGGACATTTTCAATGTGACCTTTAAGGTGCTCCTTCTGTGTAAATCTGGAAAGGAAAAAGAAATATATTAGCTGCTACTTAAATGCCCTCATGGTTTTTAAATAGCAAAGTTTCGTATATGAAAATATGCAAATTATTATCAATATTATCATTATTAATATTATCATAATCATTATTATTATCATTACTGATCACCATTTCCTGCATCAGCAACACAGCACCAGTAAACAAATGAAGAAAGACCCATTCACTTTTATACACACATATATTCATACACACACATACATATACACAGACATATACATATATCCACCTGTACATATCCATACTTGCTTGCCTTCATCCATTCCTGGTCCCCCCCACCCCAAAGGAAACAGCATCGCCACCCCCCATATAAGCGAGGTAGCGCTAGAAAAAATAGACAAAAAAGGCCACATTTGTTCACACTAAGTCTCTAGTTGTCATGTGTTATGCATCGAAACTTCTGTTATAAGATTTATGCACCAGGTGCCATTAATGAGGTTTAATCATTGTTCTACAATGATACATTTTCTTACAGAGATACCATTACATAAAACCAATTTAATATTTACAGCAGAGAGAGCAAAAAGAAACACACTCATACTACTGATAAGTGACTTACTTATCTGAATCATCTTTAGTCACAAAAACTACAGGTGATACAATTCCTGTATATAAATGAAAGAGGAAGACATTAGCACACCTGTTAGATATTTATTGGGATAGTGAACACATTCTTTTCAGAGAGACAATTTGAACTGTGCACATGGTATCACTGGAGAAGATAATCTTAACATTACATGAGATGTCCATAAGTGATTTCATACCGAGCAATATGTCTTTTCTGAAGACAAAGAAGCAAAACCTACACATTATTAACTTCAATTATTCTTCCCAATTCCCAGAAAATGGTCATAACATTCGTATACTTCAAATATAATTGAAAATTAAAGTAAATCTTGGTTGCCGTGGGAAGTTACGTGATTTCATTTTAGGTTCTGTTGATTTCATAGCGTTTCATCTACTTTTATTGCCCATATTTTACCTAACCTACATAGCCATCCCCAATTATCACCCTATACATTGAGCAACAAACTGTGGGTTTATTAATGTTGACTATGAACACTTCAAGAACAGAGAATCTATGAAAATCTACTTCCCATAGTGATGGATGATTCAATTCTTAAAATCAAAAGAATCTGAAAATCTCATCTAAAATCTACTTTAATTTTCATTGTTGTAGTCAATATATACCAATGTAAACAATGTCTGCTTATCCTACCCCTGAGGACTAGAGAGAAAGACAGGAGTTAGGGGTTCATCATCTATGCTATATGACTTAGACCACAAGTTGGTACAAAAAAAGGTCTTATTCCTTCCCCTAACAAGCAAAAGAACAAAACAGAATCTGAAAAACATATATATAAAATAACCAAAGCTAGAGGGAAGGCAGAGAAAGGTAAGTGGAAGATTGGATGTGATCTGAAGCAACATTTAAGAAATAGCAGAAACCTGGCATACAGAGTGAGTATGGAAGAGAAACTTGTGTGATGAAATATCTAGAGACACTACGTGTAAAGTTGCAGAGGGTGAGAGTAAACAAAGTTAAGGGAGTGGGTGAGGAATGGGAGGTATCTAAGGAAGCTGTGCTGGAATGTGCAAGAGAAGTGTGTGGCATGTAGGAGGTGGAAAGTGGACAGGTGAGAAAAGGTAGTGAGTGGCGGGATGACAAATTAAAGCTGCTAATGAAAGAGAAAAGGGAGGTGTATGGGTGGTTCTTAATGGAAAAGTGTGACTGAGAGATGTACAAGAGGAAGAGGTAGGTCAAGAGGAGGGTGCAGGGGCTGGAAAAGAGGGCAAATGAGAATTAGGGTGAGAGTTGCAGCAAACTTCAGGGAGAAAAAGAAAATATTTTACAAGAAAAAGTAACAAACAAATGGGAATGTTGCTGAAGGCAGCAAACGAAAAAGTAGTAACAAGCAGCGGTGAGGAGAAAAGACAGTGAGTATTATGAAGGAGCGTTGAATGTGTTTGATCGCAGGATGAAAGATGTATGGTGTTTGGGTTGGGAAGGTATGCAAAATGAGTGAGTCATAGCAAGTGGTTTGGTGAAAAGAGATGTCATGGTAAAAGCCTTGTGTAAGATGAGATGTGGATGAGGTAGGGAAGGTGCTGACAGTGTTGTTGATTGGTTAGCTCGGTTTATCAATGTATGTAAGGATCAAGGTGAGATGCATGAGAATTGGCAGAATGCATGTATAATGGCACAATTTAAAGGCAAATTGGTAAAGGTGAGCATTTGAATTAGAGGTAAAAGTCTGTTGGGAGTATCTGGTAAGCTGTATGGAAAAGTGGTGATTGAGAGGGTGGTGGCATTCACAAAGCATCAGACTGGGGAGGAAAAATGTTGTTTCACAAGTGGTAGAGGAGGTGTGGATAAGGTGTTTGAAGAATGATTATGAGAAATGGAGAAACAAATGGATTTGCATGTGGCATTTATAAATCTGCAGAAAAATATGACAAGGTTAATAAAGATGCTTTATGGAAAGTATGTCAATTACATGGTGTGGAAGGATATCTATTATATGCAATAGTGTTTTTATCAAGAGAGCAAAGCATGTGTGCATATAGGCAGAGAGGAGGGTGAAAGGTTCCAGGTGAAGGTGGGTCTGCAGTAGGGCTGTGTGGTGTCATCATGTCTGATAATTCATTTCCTGATGGGCTGGTGAGGTAGGTAAATGCAAGGGCATTGGAGAGAGAGGAAGACCTGGGAAGTGGGTGAGTTGTTGTTTGATGATGATGTGAAAATGATGGCAGATTCAAGGGAAGAAGACAGAAGGCAATGTCTGAGTTTGAGAAACTGTGAGAAAGGAAAAAGTTGAGATAATGTGAATAAAAGCTAGGGTATTCAGTTTAGCTGTGCAAAGAAAGAGGTTAGCTGTGGTGTGAGTTTTAATGGAGAAAATGGTATGGTATATACCTGGGAATGGACACAGCAGCGAACGGAACATGGAAGCTAAAGTGAGTCATAGGGTGGGTGAGGGTGTAAAGGTTCTGGAAGCAATGAGGAATATATGGAGAGAAATCACTATCTGGGTAAAAATATATATGTTTGAAGGTACACTAGTCCAAGCAATGATATATTGACGCAACGCATTGTTTGTAGATGAGAATGTATGGAAGAGGATGAATGTGTTAGAAATTAAATGTTTGAGGACAATATGTGATGAAAGTAGGGTTGACCAAATAAATAATGATAGGGTAAAAGAGAGAGGTGTGGTAACAAGAAGAGTATGGTTGAGAAAGCCGAACATGTGGTGAAATATCCTATACAAAGGAGAAAATGTGTGAGAAGTTGATAAAGAGGAGAGGACAAGAAGAATCAGAGATCGAAGGATGGAGTGAATAAGAATTTGAGTTCTTGAGGCCTGACCATGCAGGAGGGTGAAAGGGGTGCAGGGGATGCAGTGAACTGGAGCAATGTGGTATAAAAGGGGCAACGTGTTGTCAGTGGAATAGACCAGTTCCTGGGAACTACAATGCTGACACAGGAAACCACGAACAAGAGTAAAAGAAAAAGAAAGGTGACATTTCAGAGCTGATAGTGTAACATCAAATGATATATTTTGCAGTTCAAGGGTTAATATACTGCAGGCTAATTCACTAGATGATACTTTTTAAAAGATAATTTAAATCTTATCATTCTTACTCAATAAAAATCCATTTATATTTGCCACACAATGATCACTTGTTTTATGAGAACACCACCTGATTTAAAAAACAAAGTCAATACCTGTTAGGTGTAAGATAAAAAGGAATGCGATTATCATTACACTCATTTAAGTTACATCATTTGAGAAAATCCAAGAATCTAAAACCAATTTCGCTCATTTAGTGAATAACTCATCTCATAATTTTGCAAAAATATCTCATGAATATTTTCATCTACAGTGAATAATGCACTTCATATAGATGCCAGTTTGATAATATAATTAGTTCTATCACATATATAAAGTTCATGCATAATTCAATTTCAAACATGTCTAAATTAATCTATTCACTCATCAAATATAATAAAACAACAGCTTGATAAAAAATTAATAACATTATAAAATAATGTCAACTTTCTATCAAGGAACAACCACCATCATGAGCAATTGCCTGGAAAGATAAAGAAATTTTAATGACTTCTAAATTTATATCCAGTTCAAACCTTGCTGAGTTCTAAATATGGCAACAGAATAAGACTGATAGCCTCAGACACTGCTACAGATTATGATAGGTACTTACCTAGCATTACAGATATGGCAAACAAATGGCTTTTCACCAGTATGAATTCGTTCATGTCTTTCTTTATGTTCTTTCCGCTTGAACTTTTTCCCACAGTGAACACAATCATATTTGCGTATATGGAAGTGATGATCTTCTACATGACGACGAAGAAGGTTTGCATTAGCAAGTGTGACAAGACAAAGCTGACACTGCCGAGCCTGTAAGTCAATGAGGCTTGTAAGTTTGCAGTTTCAATGAAGAGTTCAAGATGGGATTCAATCTCACATTCTAAGACTATGATTGAATACATCAACATGGGTGTCCTGAATGCATGTCCATGGAATACCATTGGAGAATTGAGGAAAACAATTCTTTAAAAGGATGCAGTATAAATTAGATCATTCGCACACTCAAGTTCTTTGAATTATGCAAAGAGAAAGCTACAAAATATCATAACAAGGTATTACACAAGAAACTCTTTTTTCCTATAGAGAACAATAGGCACGGGGCAAATAACATGCCATTAATCAAGGCCATCTCAGGTGAAAGAAAAAAAGTTATATAGAAATACAGTAGAAATTAATCTGGGCTCCACAAGAGTTTGGAAACCTGATTCTTAAAGAAATAAAGGTTATATGAAGAAGGAAAGACAAAAGAAGGAGGAGAATTCCAAAGCTTAGGTCATTGAGGGAAGAAAGAGGCATCATTACAGCTCATCCTTGAGTGGTTGGTCTCCACAGAAAACTATATTTGTATAAAATTGTGGATGAATGTGACAAGCTAAATAAAGAAAGAGAATGCTGGCAACATACTTAAGTTTGAAATGCTATATGATAGTTCAACTCTTTAGCTCCATGGTTAGACTTCTGTTATATGAGTGGCTGGGCTTTCTTCAACATTATTCAAAAATACTGCCTTTATAAGCAGTGTGACCAAACTTAAGAAGCATTGCCTGCTGTTGGCCTAATGTAAGAAGTGATAAGCTTGCTGCATATTGTCCTTATCCCTACTTGAATGCTTTTCTTATATTTGTCAATAGACAATATGCATCTTTTAAGATTTCCCTAATGTGAGACTGGCAACAGGATAGAGATGATGTCAACTTCCAAATCCTTCTAAACATGTTTATGTTGAAGCTTACTTTCACCATATCCCACCCTCATAGCTTTACACTTAATCATGCTGAATTTCATTAACCATGAATCAGACTAACTTTGGAGTTTGTCCATGTTCCCTGTGAGTTGATGCAATGCAATAGACTTTTTACCTCATTCATGACTTTGCCATCATCTGTAAACATATTCCAGTAAAGTTTAAGCCTTCAAGCAAGGAATGGCTATATCTACATGTCATATTAGTGATATAAAAGAATAAGCAGAGGCAAGTTTTATGTACACATCAACAAGGAAAAATTTAGAAAATATAACCAAATAAACTGTAAGCTAAAGTTCATATCTGAAAAAGACAATATATGATTAATTCAATTACATACATAAATTCAATATACCATCTGCAATATACAACTGAATAAACACATGAAACAAGACCCAGCCTTACATTTCAATCACTTAAACAATCAAATTCCAAATTCATAGCCCATATACATGCATCCAAACGCTTTCAAGGGCACATCATCCACCAAACACTACACAGTTGCCCAAACATCAACCTCAACAAACCTCTCCCCAAGACATATCCTCGCAAATCTACACTACCCAAAGACGTTTCATGCTGTTGTACCTTACGCCTGGTTAGCATTCATTATCGTAAGTATATAGATAGAAATGACCACACACAACCTGTCCTGCTCATGCTGTCACCATCTTACAAAAAACAAAAAACTTTTAATGCTCAACACTAGCTCATCATAAACAAAACTCCAATATCTCATCTCCTACATCTACTGAGAGCCTAGTGATCCCCCCCACCCAAAAAAAAAAGGGATCCTAGGACCCATATAATAACAATGACATCTCTTATACCAAGATCTGGCGAGCCTCTACAGTTTGTTGTCATTGCATAGCTTCAAAATTTCTAATTTACCTACATACTTCTTTCGGCACCTGTTTACCTTTTCCTGCCCTAGCACTGTAGCATGAACAAAACACCAAGCTGATCACCTGCACTTTTGTATACTCTAACGAGATTTTTCTAAGCTAGGCTAATGATGATTAGGTTACATAGGCTAATCTAATACAATCCTAACTCAGCTTTTTTTTTCTTTTTGAGAGAGAGAGAGAGAGAGAGAGAGAGAGAGAGAGAGAGAGAGAGAGAGAGAGAGAGAGAGAGA
>JAUTXX010197491.1:0-13397 GCA_032273605.1 Panulirus laevicauda | reverse complement strand
ATTAACTCTTTAAAGCAATAAGTTCTTTGATGAACTCTAGTGTGTTTCATCAACTGATGAAAATGCAACTTCACCAAAGGCAACATTTCACCTGCAGTGTGTACCCTTAAGCAGTGGAGTCTGGTAACACCAACCAATGTCTTTAAAGGGATAAAGGTAAATGATTCATGTAAATGCCTCATGATTTTTTTAATTCTTCTTAGTTTATCTAGCTGGCTAAAAATACACTTTTCTTTCTTTTTCCAACACTTCAAGTGCATTTGGAAAACATGATGAAGAACTCTCAGCATTCAATAAGTTGATACTCTTTTATTTTTCATTTTCATTCATACTATTCGCCATTTCCCGCGACAGCGAGGTAGCGTTAAGAACAGAGGACTGGGCCCCTCTTTTATATAAATTCTTTTAACAGGAACTGTGCATGACATTTGTTATTTAGATTATCGAAGTCCTTTATTCAGAACACGTGATCTTCAATCAATATGCCTGCTTATTAACCTTTTCAGTCTTCTCATGTACAGGGTACATTTGAGACTAGAGTCCTACACTAGTGCAAGATATGTGCTGATGTTTCCCACACTTTAAAGCTTCCTCTGTCAGATTGCAAAAATCAGTGTATCTATCTATCTATCTTGCTATCTATATCTCTGACACCTGTTCCAGTTGGTACTCCCTTAGAGGGGTGGTCACAGTAACATAGTCTCCTTAACTAAAGAACTCTAGTGTTGCTTCTTAGCCTTTAGTGTCTCACTTTAAACAGGCCACTGGTAAAGGGCAAATCTAGTGCAGTGTTTGCCCTAATGTTCCTAATGACTACTTCTATCTGATGGTCCCACCTAATAATCTTGCCTAAATGTTCCCACCTGCTACTTCTATCTGATGCTCCTACCATTTTGCCAAAAGGCAGGGCTAGCACACAGGCACATAGTGCTCACAGCAGGAAAATCTATAGAGTTACGAAGCATGAGCTGTGTGAGTTAAGTGTTGTCAAGTATTACATATGACAAGCAGAGATTTTATGTTTATGGACAGAATACCTCTAGTCCACATGTTAGTGAGGCAGAAAGAAAAGACAGCTACCTGGGTCAGAGGAGTACAGTTTGACAACCACTAAAGTGCTGGCTCACTAAGCAGCAAAAATCAATCTTTCTATAAAAAGCAGACTTCTCCTGACACTGTAGTAAATGGCATAATTGCTGGTTACAGCTTATTTTCATTCGTTGACCCAATAAGTTAAGGATCTGAGAAACTTTGATAGTATTGATAAATTGTTGGAGAAAGCCCACCACTGATTAAAGCATTTTACCAAAAGAAAATTGGCACTATATCTAATCCCTCCTAAATCTGGTATGTACCACCTATTCTTAATATTACTGTAACTGGCAGCACATATCAAGTAATGCTCACCAGAATTTTCTTAAGCTATTCATGTTATCATGTTCCACTTCTTAATCCACATAATTTTACTATAGCAGGGTAAGTTTACTGAAAACAGATTAGGAGTTGGGCGTGCCTATCTTTCAGTTCTAATCGCGTTGATTTGGGGTATCAATGCACCGGAGAGTGTGCGTGGTTTCTGTACCAAGAGATGAATCATTAAGTGATTAAAGGTGTTCCCAAAGAAGGGTAAACAAATTGTATATGTGGATTAGTAATATTCATTTACATTAATTAATTATTTGGAATATTTCTGGTTTGTGTAAAGGACACTAGTCCATCTCAGGGATTTCATCATCTTTTCCCAAAGTTATGAATGAGACTGCTTAGGTGGTTTTTGTCAGTTAAATCATTTTGGCAAATCTGTAGCTTTGGCTGAGTTTTCAACCACCAACAAAAAATTAAATAGATTTTCTGTATTTTCTGTTGAAAATGCATTGGTATAAAATTATTGGTACTATAAATTTTCAGAAAAATAGTGATTCCACAATAACTTGCAAAACACAGATATGTAAATGTCCTTGATTTAGCAAGTTAGTTGGTTTAATGGGCATTTATCTTGAGGGGAAAGAATTTTGTTTATGAAAATACAGCTGCACTGACACATTGTGCAGTACTTCCAGTCTTGAAATGAGATGTACCATAATATGTTGAGGAATAGAAAAAAAAGGCTCGTCATGGTCTGAAGTCCTTTTCCTGGGTAACGGTTCAGTGAAAAAGTTAGAAAAGGTTTTATAAGCACGAAAAACAATCATATCTCACTCAGTAACTTTGTTTTAATGAGAAAAAAAAGACCAGTAAACCTTACATGCACATTGCTTGCAAACTATATTTTTTTTTACCTCTGCCCAGGAAGGATAATTTTTTGTTTAGCAATTCAAAAAATTTCCCTGAATTTTATTCTCTCCTCATATTTGGTATTTAGTTGCTGCAAAATAAATAATCTAAGCAGGCTTCATGTTCAGAGGCTTGGCTGGTGGCCACCATAGAAAACATTGTAAGGAAAATGAAAAGTATTACCCTAAAAATGGTTAAGTGCATAATGATTGGCTGCAGTACAAATGCCACCACAGAAAGGATCCAATAGGCAACAGTCATCATTACATAACTTGACTGGACTATTTGAATATTCATTCAGGTGATACAAAATATGGAAGCTATATTTCATGAAAAAGTTACAGTACCTAGAGTGGTAATATTTAATATATGTAAGTTCATTAATAAAGCAGCAAAATTGTTTTTTAAAGTTTTTTCCGTTAACACCTACACACGTTACCTTAATCATAATACCATTTTACAAGTAATGTATTATGATTTCTCCACATTAGAAACAAAGCAGTTTATTGAATCTTCCCCTTATACTCTGATACCATGTGCAATGTTACCTTTTTACATGTAATATGATGCCTTCACGTTAGAAACAAAGCAGCGCATTGAATCTTCCCCAAACATCCTGATATTATTCATATACACAATGTTACCCTTAATCTGAGCTGCAGTAATATCCATTCTGTGCTCAGATTTGTTAATGAACAACTAAAGTGCTTAATCACTTTAAAAAAAATTTTATTTATGAAAATAATTTCATTTGGAAATCTAAAATGGATCATTTTTTGTACTTAAAAGCCCATCCTTCCCCAGCAACATAGCACCAGGAATAGAGGCCTCATTTGCATATAATTACTCCTTAGGTTTCATGTTTAATGCATCAAAGTCAGGCCCAAATATACACAGCCAAGTCCCACAGACTACTATATGATTTCCCTTGACCTCTTCATATACTAATTATACTGACAGCATATCACCCCAATCCAACATATTCCACGTCAATCCAATTCATTCTAAGAGTCCCTCTTGCCTTCCTGAATGTTCAGGCCATCCTTCCATCTTATATCATAGCCCTTCACCCTCCACTTTTGACACATTGATCCTCTTACTTATCGTTCTTCATTCACCTTCAACTCAGGTACTCATCATCACATACTTTCTCAGACATCTAAATTTCATAACAAAAATTCAGGAAATATGTATATTATATGAACCTAGTGAACCACTTGTGTACAGGAATGAGACAGGACTACAGAATAAAAGATCAGAATCTGAACTTAAATATGAATGGGACATCAACACAGTAGACCAGAAAGACTACAATATTCAATGTGGGTCTGGAAAGGGTAGTAAATATAAACAAACAAAATGTCTATGAAGCTAGTAAACAAATAAGCTAGAAACTAACAGGCTAAAACATACTGGGAAAATCTCTTCATTTACTAAGTTTTTGGAATATCTTAATCATGCACATTACAAAACTTGTGAAAGGATATTAAGAGATATTCAACGTACTACATTTTATTCACAGTTTAGATTGTGCAAAACAATCTACCTTCTTGTTTGAATAAAAAACAGAAGATATTCCTCAACATGAGAGATTTATTTTGGCAATTTGTCATGAGTAAGATGTGAAGACTTTGACTTCCATTTCAACAATCAATCGTGCAACTAGATTATTCACCAAATTTACACAAAAGATAAAAAAAAAGTTGGCTGTTGTCTAAGAAAGAATCATATACAAACAGATGTAAAGTTTCCTATGCTTGCCACCAGGCAGCATTAACACTAACCAATTTAAGCCTCCCTGCCAAAGCAGCTCTTAGATTCAACACAGATGTAACAAAGTAAACATAAGAGGCACAGAGGTATAGGGTATGTCCATGCAGTTCACTCGTGTACTGATAAAGATGTCTTCTTGCAGTAAAAAAAAAAAATTCTGGACCTGAGATTAAACTATTGTGTAGTTTTAGAGTATCAGAGCACGTCTGAAAAGTAGTAGCTGCACAGAGAAACTGCCTGGGATGTAGGGGTGGCATGGCATGACTAAATGACTTGGTAGTCAACTGCAGTTATAAGTACTCTCATAAGTTATGATTGCAAACACAGAAATGTAATGCAACTGATTACTACTATAATTACACAACTGATTAACCTACGATTACATAATTTTAACAAATTACCCTACGATCAGTTTCATAAAAATGACTGAAAACAAAAGTCTTATCTTTGCATAACATAAATTTTTTCTTAATAATGATGGCTTCATCTAGGCTGTTGTAAGCTTGCTTATGGATCATGAAAACATTAAGCCACTAACAGACAATGTGGTACTGTATGATGTCATCATGGTAGAAACCTCTTGGCAACTTTAAATAAGCAAACAACAGTAGCCAATGAAGCTAGCACAGAAAGGTACACCGCATTTCATATCTCACTATTGTATTAGCTAAAAATGAAATAATTCCTTCCTCAATATCCATTCATGTAATACCATAACTTAAAAAATCATAAACTGAAATAATCAAGATTTCATATATTTCCTGTGCAAAACTAATAACATCATAATTACGAGTAATCATAGAATGATACCATTACTAATTAAAAAGCTTGTGTACACCAATACCTCGCTTTATGTGGGGCTTATGTTTTGAGAAAACCTCACAGAGAGAAAAATTGCATACTGTGAACCTATAAAGATAAAGAAAACAAAGTTTTGGTGCACTGTTTAGCAAACACACCCACAAACTAAGAAATTTTGACTGGATAAGAAAAGGGGCTAGTAGCAGTTAGTTCCTTGTAGAACACTGAAATGGCATAGAGTGATTCCGCATGAAACAAGGAATGGAGGTAGGAAGCACTACCATCCTGAGCTGGGGAGTCTCAGCTGAAGTGGTACTGTTAAGATTATTGATTTTCCTTTCTGTCTGATTATATATGGGGGCTAGGCTTAATATCTTTTCATAACACACACCAAACAACTAAGTTATACATATAACTGATATAACCTTAAGACCTACAGCCTTGAAGTTGTAGGAGCCACGTAAAAGAGGTCCTGGGATTGTATAAATACCAAGTACAAAAACATTACAATAATGTTAGTTCAAAGACATCAGGCTCTAACTAACTGGAAGGCGGGAAAGCCTGAAATGGTAGGATGATGCCATCCAGTTACACATTTCTACATTATAGCTGTAATTTGCTTATGTAATTCATAAACAGCCAGCAAAAGTCAGTAATCAGGAAGGTAATTTTAGGTTATTTCATTTTTGTAGTTAATTCTAATGGACTGATTGCCCATGTACATGACTCAGATCAAAGCTGAAGCCCTCACAGCTCAACTAATGTCAAGTGCAGATAATACGAAATAAAATACAAAACTGTTTGCAAAATTTAATACAGTTTTAAATGTCCAGTTATTTGGTCAACTAGTTCAACTGAGCCTGGTCCTACACCAAGCACTGTGCGTGACCCAGGAGCAATCTGCGTACGGCCAGCATCCTGAATGATACTCACAGTCAAACCAGCATCCCTGGCTAATGCAGCCAAATCCAGCAATGATGCCTCATCTTCTATTTTCAGCACCACCTATATGAAATGAAGACAAATTACTAATCCAAAAATTTTCACCCATAAGGATTATTTCAATAAACATTAAAGGTACAGAGACAGTGATGGTCCAAGTGTGAAACCTATAAGACCCCAAATATTGTTTGGTACTTTTTTTCACCTCAAAGGCATCACCTTATGACAACAGAGAACAGCATGAAGAATGCTAAATTTTGGAATTTCACTCGAGTAAAATTAATTTTTAGAATATATATAAGTGCATGTCACACTATGTGTGCACTATGAGTTGGATCTCCATATGCAAAATTCTTAGCAGTAACTTTACTAATCATTTAAGTCACAGAGGATATCACTGCATATGCTTATAGAAAGCAATCAGTGCAATTAGGAATTCTAAACAACTAAAAAAAAAGTGAAAAACTCAGCTCATTTCTATGTACACACATTGAATACATTTTTCATTTCTACCATAAAGTAACAGCATACTTAAAATTGCTGTCATTTCTTATTATCAAGTAAAATTCCCCTTTTCATTATACCAAACTGAAAATTATTATACTGTTATTTGCTACAAATTATACTGATTAATTTTTTCTCAGTAGATGCTACTCACACAAATGTAACACAATCCATCAAGAAGTTTCTTGAATGTGAAAACCTACTCTACATAAATTTGAGTTTAACAATCTTACTCATATGTACTAGTAATGCATGTAAGATCAAAAGCATTTTACTTTAAAAAGAATTGCCAAAATGTGATTACCTCACGTAAACAATCATTATATTTCCCCTTTTTACTTAAATGTACTAGAAAATTCTGAGATGTGTAATTTTCACTGAAATATCTACTAGTACAGCAAAAGTATAAAACTGTGTGCATGTTTCTTATATATGAGACCTATGCAACAAATTTCAAAGTTACTGCATGTCAAAAGACCTTTCCAGTACTGCTTTAAAAAGTCTAGAATAGGAGATCCTATCTCAAACTCAATTATCGATCTAGTGCATAATTTCATTTATAATCTTAAAAATGGATCTCAAAAGGAAAGCACATGTAAGACTAAGTGCCTTACCTTTGGCTGGCCATTCCTCTCCCAAGCTCTTAGCAATCTAGAATTTTTCTTTTGTGTCTGCTTGTATGCTTTTAGGGTTGCATGTGAACACTGCAAAAAAAAAAATTAACATTTCAATGTCGATAAGATATGTGATTTCTTATATCTTTGTTCATAACAAATGGCATTCTTGAACAAGTACAAATTTTATGCCCCTCAACTGCCATTTAATAAACTACTAAGAAACAAAGTCTTACAACTATGGTAATCTACCGAAACAATAAAAGTCTCTTGGATTCACAACAATAATATAATTAATCACAATGATAACTCTATGTTTTAGACACTGAAAAAACATTTACCTGCCACAGGCAGAGCCATACAAGATGACAGAACACTTGCTTGTTGGGAGTTAAGATGTTTTATCCCCAAAATGAGTTGCTTCCAAGAGGATTCTCCCCTATCAATTATCATCATTTATAAAGTCAGAAGATACTAGTTCACAGGCCAATATATAATCATAAAGTAGCCCACACAAGCCTGTGACATTGCAGCATAGGGATGAGGTGTCACCATACAATCATCCACCTACACTCTTTGACCACTGGTGACTGAGCCTTGTTCATATTACTGTCCAGAAAAGAAAATATGGAAAAATAGGATGGGAAAACAAAAATGGATACCCATAAAGCTCTACCTACAGCAGAGGTATAGTTTTCCATTCATCTAAGCTTCTGTTTCTCATTTCTGGACTGAGCATTATGCATAACTGCGGGCATTCCCGGACAAAAGCAGACTTTGAGGAAAACTAAAGATGTAACTTCTCCTTAATGAAAACTGACCCCAGTTCTGAAACACCCCTTGCTAATTGTAAAATACTTTGAACCACACTAGAAAGCTATTTTGAATCTAAATAAAGAAACCACCAAGCAAAGGTGTTTGCTTAATACCAAAGACCCCTCTTACTAAACTCAACAAATAGAAGATTCCTTAAGAGAGCCAAAGTAAAAGCCACTACTCTCACATGATGGGTTCTAGCAGATACCACAGGTTATGAAATGAGAAAAAAAAATTCTGAATAGTACTGTAATTAGTTTCAATTTTTTGTATGGTCATTGAGTCCCATGAATAAGCATCTGCTACATTCATATATTTTACAACTAATCCAAGGGAATGAATCATCACTGATGCACTTCAATTTGACGCAAAACTTGTTTAAACCCACCATCAAGGGTTCTCTCTAAACCTCTCAAGGCTTTGTCTTTAAGTGAAAAATCTTTTAGCCCTTTGCTTAAAACATACATGTATATATCAACTTACCCAGAATTGAATAGTGACACCAGGTACTATGCTGGAAAATCTATCGTAAGAAATATGAAGCTATCAACTGATATCCAACATGCATTCTGCAATACTGCACTGAAATAAGCACCATCCCTTAGCTTTTATCCTCACACAATATAGCCTCCATTCATCAAAATGAGATTGCCTTTACACCTAATCTGATAATGATGGGAAAGAGTAAAATCTTATGCATGAAATTAAGCATACACTTATATTTTGAAGATCTCTTAATGAAATGATATAGCTACTTGCCTGAGAATCAGCAAATGATGAATTAGCTAGTCCCAAAGATGCTTCATTTTACTTACCTGAGCTGCAACTTTGCCCTTCCCCATTTTGAGGTCAGAACGAACAACAAGGACTAGCTTCAATTCTCCAGATCCCTCGGCCAGAAATCCATCCTTTAAATAGAAACACAATCAAGTAACCTCCTCAAACAAAATGAAGTAGGTATATACAGGACAAGAAATCATAATAAGTCACTTTACAAAGAATTAAGAATGATAATGCCACGCTTTCAGATAGATTTTGTTCAAGAATAATATAATATTTTGCCAAATCTCTGAAGTAAGTTACATTCCCCATTGAAACACTCAAAAATATACTCCCACTGTGCATACATCTTAAAATTAATCTTCCTCAATAGCAATTCCTAATCATTTGACTTAATCACACTCTAAGCTACCATCTTAAGATATAAACCTACAATAACCAAACTTTCCCCCGTTTTAAACCAAATCTCATTTCCTGACTCCACAAAACTACGATCCATTCCATGTCTCAATTCTACTGTTAAAAGCACAAATTTTACTAGCATACAAGTGTGGGTGCACCACAATTATGGCTTAGAACAATGGGAAGGTATTTTCCCTCCTCATCACCAAGTAAATGGTGACACTGCAGCCCTATGCCATAAGACTGCCAGTTTCTCGGTAGCACAAGAGACAATTGTAAAAGCCTAATACTACTACAGTAACTGACCCAATGAACAAATTTTCAATAAATCTGACACTGCAGCAAGATGTACAATGTGTAAGAGTCACATAAGGTACCTCAGAACATCATGATATTTTGATCCTCTAACTTTAAATTGCAAGTGTGGGTGTTAGCTAATCAGTCCACTCGTGATATAAGATTCATTGGTCGACTGGGTCTCCTACAGCATTTGAAGTCTCTGATTCTGTTACCTCATCCCATCCATCATCCTCCTCATCATCGTCGTTCTGGTCGTACGAGCCACCACCCGATGGGTCGGCGTCGTTGAATATCGATCCTCGGGCGAAAAATCCTATGCACATGCCTAGGCCCATACCAATCATCACACCTGGCTGAGCTAGTAGGTCGGAAAGTATCGGTATCATTGTGTCAAATTGGGTCGAGAGCACTTCTTCCTTCCGTCCCGTATTTTGATGATGTATTTTCTACATCCGTTGCTACGTATGGTTTGTGCTTGTGGTTGCAAATGATGCAGGTTGAGGGACGTAGAACACAGGTGGTGTGTATCTGATGGAAGAAGTTCATGTATTACAACATCGACTCGAGACTTCCTCTTCTTCTCCCATGTTTATTGCGTTATTTGCCTTTATTATATATATATGCTACCTGTTACTGTATAAATTCTTCACTATTGGTTCTTTCGTTGTCGGATTTCCATGAGGCAGCCACTTATTTGTTGATAGCTGGGTCGTCCAGGTGAGAGATTGTTATTGTTCACGGTGAAATAAGACACCCGGTTATTTTTACATAATTCGATAAGCCTTCAATTAATCTATATAGTGATTTAAGTAAGAGATCTTCTTATTTAGATGAGTTTGATACAATATATGAGCGTTCATGCAGTTCTTATTGCAGAATGTAGACTCAAATTAGTAGCGGTAAAATTGCTCTTCTTAAAGCAAGGAATATAAGACTACTAATGCGGTCTTATCATTTTATCATCAGAATTATACTTATCAATATATGGATTTGATCCTGAACATAAGAATGAAATTCAAGGAAAGGTTCAACAATTCAACTATAAAATCAAAAGTTTACCTTCAATTGAACCTCTTTTGAAAACAGTTTAGATTTGATAACATTAAATTAAATCAGTGTTTATATCAGAAAACGCTATAGGTTTTTATAAACTTCATTAATCATGAGTGATAGGTTCCCTGTACTGATAAAGAGAAGATGCTGGCCCAAATGACAACATGGAACTTTATGAAGCGAGAGTATTATCCCTGCGATCAATCCAGGTAGCGACCATCCTCAATAAGCAGCGTTTAATCTAACATGACTACATCAAATATAACATTTGTTGGATATGTTCGCCACCATAACTACTGTATTCTTATATCCTAATTATTCAGTAACAGTAACCTCTGATGTAATTCGATAAGTATAGAATCAATATGCTGCTGCATCCACCGTAACGTGACTTGAATATAATGCTGGGAAAAGCAGTCAAGCAGGAGATTGTTGACAACACTTCATATATAGCCTGAGCCAGTAACTCTTAACAGCTGTGTATCATCAACTTTGCATCAGCTTACAAGCAATTTCCTTCTGTTGATACAGCTGTATTTTGGCTTGATTCGTCGTCCCACGTCATGAACGTAAGAACAACACCGATACAAGAATGCCAAGATCTTCGCAAGTTCGAGTGGAACAAAGCAACAGACATTGTTATATGAATTCGTTTTTACTTTCTTAATCGCCAGTATTCGAAGAGACTTAACATTTCTCCTTTACCAATCAGCTGCTCGAACCAGTAATAGGCTTCGAAAATGTCAAGATATTTGAACGTGTGGGTGATTCATTATGTTCAGACCGGTTCACGAGACTTCCCGGGTGAACTTAAAAAGGTGACGTGAGAACCAACATGGTGTATTCAAGTTGTTTTCACAATCATTTTGTTAAGGTAAGATCACTTGGTATTTGCTATCTATTTATTATTATTATTACCATTGCGTGTGTGTGTGTGTGTGTGTGTGTGTGTGTGTGTGTTTAAGAAATCGAGGATCACAGGTTTTACTGTTCAAGCAGACTGTTTGACTTTATGAACAGTATGTGGCTGCATGATAAACCTAAAGTAAAAGTTTTGTCAGGATTTTTGTGTTAGTTTACGCCACACTTTCCGTTAGTGTTAAAAATGTTGCTTGGTGGAGGTCGCCTGTTTAAATTATGGACAGTCTAATGAAACATGGTAAATGGCCGTGGTATTTCCTGACTGTCCCAGTCTTATTCAAAGATACTTGTAAGCAACAGCGAAGCTGCAAGATCTATAATTTTTCATAATTCAGTGAGAGATAATTTAATAGTATGTACAACTTCAGTGGAATTTCTTAGGAGGATGAATCAGACTTTAAGTGATGTGTGAAGATCTAGATCATTATTAGTGTTAGATAGAATATTGTAAAATGAAATTTGTATACGAAGATGTACATAGGACTTTCCCTCTACATATGATGGAGCTTGTATGAAACTTGAGTAACATGCCAGTGTTTCATTCTACTGCTGAAAAATATCCAGTTAGTCTAATTGTTGTTCATCAGCTGAGAAGTCTATTGCTAAACCAAATATGGTGTTCAATTGTTCTCATATATCTAATAAGTATAAATTCTTGGTTAGAAAAACTGAAACATAATTGACAGATGTAGATGCTTTGAAAATGTGGTCCTTCATATTTATTGGTGCTGTTTTGCCAAGAGATGACAAGCATAAACTTTCACATAAAACCTACTAGAAATGATAGTTATGTAGTTTGTTAGTAACACTCTAATATGAGTGGATGGGTCGTTCTTTTTGTTTCCTGGGGTCACCTCGCTGATGCAGAAGCGGCTATCAAGTATTTAGTAATAATGATAATAATAATGATAAATGTATGTGAACAATTCTCAATGTCAAAGCCTCAGAATCTTAACACTTCTTAAAGATTTGGCGAATGTATGTGCAGTAACGGCAACAAAGCTCATGCCTACGTAAGTTTAACTCCCTGACACACCATGACGGCCCACTCCCTGACACACTATGCCAGCTCACTCATCGGCTCATCATCCAACATAATAATAGTAATAAGGATTGACCGATATCAACATTATTATTTTTTCTGAGTATTTTTGTTTTGACTATTGAAGTTACACATCATGGAGCAAAACCTTATTGCCTCATCATCAACCAGTGACAGTTAATTAAATATCGGTGAGGGCCGGGAAGTCGGCTGTCAGTATAAACGAGGAGGCGATTTGGGTGGTTATACACTGTTACTCTGGTTTACTTTAATGATTACGGCATGAAAGCATGTGGATCAAAACAAAGAAAGGGAAGGACAGATTGCTGTCAGTTTAATCATGTTAACCTGATTTTTTATGGCCAATGTTCCAAACTACGGATCTCATTTTGAAATAAGATTATTTTTACCTGTGTATTACATGTGTGTTCATTTACGTGTTTCACTTGTAAGAAGCACAGACATATATGTTCTTAAAAGCAAAACCAAGATTTATATTTCGTATGAAAAATATATAACTTAAATACAGAACGAATTGCACTCTGGAAAGTAAGTATTTTCGCCAGCAACAGTGCGCATCTGAGGGGCAGGTTTGCTCGCTACCTCGATTTCTCGCTGCTATGCTGACATTACTTGACACTCACCAACATGAGCTTGAATCGCCTCTCCAATAATGTTGTAAGTTTAAATAACTCATCCTTCTCTCCGTACTTTAGTTTGAAAGACGATGTAATCTATTCACTCAGAAACCTTTTATGCGTGTATGGATATGTATTTGTTAAGGTGAAAGGTTCGTAAAATGACAGCTGTAAGAATGGCTCGTACATGACCTTAGGCTGGGGTGCTTTGTGATTTCTGTTTGTGCCTTACAGGGTTTATGTGGGACGGGGAGAGTCTTTCAGTAATATTGCCCCGTCTCCTAACCCTGACATATACCATATCTTTTACTCGTATGTATAGACAAACACATTCTAGCCTATGCCAGGTGTGTGTTTATACTTGCCCCTGTGTAGACTTGGTATTTATTTATTACACAATCGCTGTTTCCCGTGTCAGCTAGGTAGCGCCAGGAAACAGACGAAGAATGGTCCATCCACCCATACACACAAACACACACACACACACACACACACACACACACACACACACACACACACACACACACACACACACAC
>JAUTXX010197382.1:0-15051 GCA_032273605.1 Panulirus laevicauda | reverse complement strand
ATATATGGTTTTACTCGTATGATATCATCATAATGGTAGAAAGATGTTTGTTTTGGTTTCACTTCGTTTTGAGTCCAAAAGATTTTGCTCTAATTCTTTTAGGCCGAAGTCATAGTCAGTTGCATCCTTCAAGTTATGTTATGTTAACTCGTCACTTTTACTTTTCTCTTGCATTTTGAGCCCTTTAGGTGGGGCAACCTAAAGAAACTGGACTCTATAACTCCATCACGAGTGATTTTATTGTACTCGTGACTTATTTAACCCACAAGCGTTCTGCAGTTATGACCAGACCCATTGATGGTTTTATCTGTTGACGAGGCTGATAATTTGAAGCCCTGAATCAGTCATACCCACTTATGAAGATGTCGACATTGAACAGGTATTTGAAAGATGCAGAGATATGATAACCAGAGGATATAACGAGAAACTAAATGATAAGCGTTTTAGGAAAAAAAAAATAAGAATTGCTTCATTTGTATCAGAGTAGCGGATGAATGGAATAAGTGAACTAATGAATTTCAACAGTACACATATATTTTTGGAATTGTATATAAGAGATAATTCCAGAGATGGAACCCTACGAATGTAGACTCCCTTACGCTACTATACAAATAAGTGATTACAAATTGGTAGTTATCTGATTGACATACAAGCAGGGGTCGGGAGCTGGGCGGTGACCTAGCGAGGTGACAATCAACTTGTGACCAATCAATGACCTCGTTCAGCCCCGTTACCCTAGCCAGCAGGGGAGGCCATCTGGTGAACGTTAACCTCTGTGTCGAAACAGCTCAGTGTGTGGCTTAAGACGCTGACCTCCACATCCGGGTTGCTTGCTCGTCCTCCTGAAGAACACGACTCAAAATTTTAGCTCTTGATCGAGCAAGACACTCAGGCCAGGCACAAATTTGGAGGAAAGATTAAAACCCATTTTTCTCGAGTTGATGTGCAGTAATGTAAGTTGCTGATTTATCTCTTAGCTTCGTCTTGTCATAAAGTCAGAAAAAGGGAGTGTGGGTCAGCTAGAGGGAGGGTTTTGGCTGCATCTCTCTTGGCATGTGGGCCAAACAAACACTTTCAGGGAATACTTTTTGCCAGCGCACTTGAAGGGACCAGAGAAGCCACGCATCCTGAGCCGGCAGAATGTAATAAGGTTTTACCTCGTTACATGAGAGCATCATGGTCCTACCAGACGTATATCTAAGTTAGCAAATATAGAATCTATATAACTAACCCCTAGAGCTACTAAACCACTCATGTGCACATAGGTGATGAGGTCTTCATACATACACCGTGGTATTTCGGTTCGTGTTCTGGCTAACACATCCGATGATGCCTCTGCGTTTGAGTCCCAGACAGGGCAGCCAAGCTCACATTCAACCAAGATGTTCAATCCTGTCCTTTAATTTGGCTGATAACATAATCACAGGGAAGGTTAGAGTACATTTTTCATGAAAAGGTTCTTTTTCTATGACTATCTAGAGTGCGTTATTCCATTACCACCTACTTTCAGTTTTCATATCCACTTTATTAACAAAACATACGGATTCAAAAAAGTCTCCAGAGTGATATAGGTTTCAATCGCATATTTCTAGGCTCCAACAAATCCTCGAAGCGGATACTTAGCCGATAAGGTAACTTGCATCTCCTCGCTGGACAGCCATCCTGAGGCGCTGCACTAGAAAGTTGATTCGTCTTTCCCCACCTCCACCTCCCAGCTTCATCGGGCGTCAGCGAAGTTAAAAAGATGGAATGCAGTCTCCATCTAGTTGCCATTTATAAACCAACGCAAACAAAAAGGTAGTTTAGCTCCAGGGGCCACACATTTGGCACACCTTTTGCTCTTCTGCTGTTCGAGAAGCTTGCAATAGAGAGAGAGAGAGAGAGAGAGAGAGAGAGAGAGAGAGAGAGAGAGAGAGAGAGAGAGACAGACGCATTTGGTTGGTTTATTACCTTCTCTGTGTAGATAGCAGGATGTATGAAACTATCCGCGTTTATGAACAGTATGACAAGATCGAGCCAGTCTGCATATGTATACAAATGATGTGTGTGTGTGTGTTTGCTGGCAGCGTGTTATCATACGTGGCTCAGTGGCTGCTGCCTGCACCAGTACATGATGGGATCGTACGAATGGCAGCCCACACGTGCAGCTCACGTGGGTGGGTCAGCAGCGAGGCAGCCCACACGTGCAGCTCACGTGGGTGGGTCAGCAGCGAGGCAGCCCACACGTGCAGCTCAGATGGAGGTAAACAGGAGGTGAGAGCAGTGTTCGTCTGGTGATGGCTGTTGGAAACAAGACACAGGGTAAAAGAGACGGAAGGAAACGACTGACGCTAGTACGAACGAGGGAAACAAACCCAAGGAGAGGCGAAGAGAAGGGAGAATAATGAAAAATGGAAGAGCGAGGAAGGAACAGTGTCCGCCATGAGAAGGACGAGGTTGGGGTAAAGTAACGATATATATTAGGAACTATATCAGCTGCTAGGATACCTCGTGAACTAGATCAGCTGCTAGGATACCTCACAGCAGCTAGGATACATCAGGAATCGTAGATGATACTGCAGGAAGAGATGAATATGACAAAGTAACAATGGAACAGCTCGAGACTGACGTGGAAGACACGGGGAGCAGGAGGGAAGAGGAGATGACCATGAAAGATCAAGATATACGAGGTAGCGTCTGATGGTGCTTCTCTCACACTGGATAATGTGACTCTCACTCGTGAGTTACCGGTCCCCAGGTAACTCGTCTCCCCTTCTCTGCCAACCTGGGCCTCTGGGGTATCGTCAACTCTGCACCACGACCCAGCAACTGCCGCATGCGTGCCCACCGTCCTGCGGAACCTCCTCCTCCTCTCATCTGCCGCACCGGCGGCTAAACGACATGATCTCGGTAATTCGATTTCCCCTCCTCTCCTGCAGAACTTCGGGGCCTCGACACGTCACCCTTCCTGTGCCTGCACCATGAGGCCCCAGCCGACGACCCCCTCCTCTTCCTCTACAGGACACGCCTCACACTGTCACCAGCACCGCAGGACCCCTGCCTACGTCATCACCTCACCTGACCACTTCATACCTGCTCACCATCTCTCTACTTACCCAGTGAAGGTAGTCGTAGTTTCTATGCCCCTCGCCCACCCACCTCTCACAGTTACAGAAGAAGCAACGGACACTTACTGTAAGAACTCTGCTAAAGTACCTTTGGGGGTCTTTATGGTACTATTAGGGTTCTAATGGTACTAGTTGGGTGCTAATGGTAACATCGGGTCCTTATGATACCACTAGGGTTCTTCTGGTACCACTGGGATCTTTATTGTACCACTGAGGTCCCTATGGTACCATTTACGTCCTGATATTACCACTGGGGTCCTTATGCTACCGGTGGGTTCTTTATGGTACCATTGGGTCTTTGTTGTACCATTGGGATCCTTATGGTACCATTGGAATCCTTGCGGTTCCACTAGGATGTTTCTGGTACCATTGAGCTCCTAATTGAAGGGAAAATAAAACTATCCTGTGAAAAGGAAATGTTACTTTGTATGGTCTACATGTAAGTATAAAACATGCAGTCACTAATGGGTGATGGAGGAAGGTCAGGTACAACACAGTGGATGTAGGAAGGTCAGGGTACAACATGGTGGGTGTAGGAAGGTCAGGGTACAACACAGTGGATGTAGGAAGGTCAGGGTACAACACAGTGGGTGTAGGAATGTTGAAGGATTACATAGTAAGTGCAAGAAGGTTAGCAACACAGGCGAGGGTGGGACAACACCTGTGTCAACAGCCCCCGCCAGACGTTCCCGGGGATGAACCGCTCACCGGAATTTTTTCGCCTCGTAAACGATTGATTAAGAGTGACGTCATATTTCTTGTCGGGCCCTGTGATGGAGGCCACAGGTTCCCGCCTCTCGTTCCCGCCGCCCCCGCACCTCACACAGAGTGACAGCGCTAATTTGTTCATCATGTGGTTTATGTTCAGCTGCGTCGAGATCAATTAGATAAGGAACCGTCTCGACGTCCTGCTGACGGAGTGCTGACGGAGTGCTGTAGGTACTGGAGTGTTCCTGTGACAGTACTGAACCTTCGCTTCCCCTCCGCCGGCCCAGCCACACGTCTGTGTATGGGGCCACAGCTGACATGTGAGGTTTTATCGCCACTATAACCTTAGCGTTGCTCGTAAACTCCCGGCTCGACCAGCCGACCAGTAAATGTCACAGTTGGTGAGTGTTGGCTCCTACCCTGAGGGTCTTTGGTCGAGACTTTTGTTCTTGTTCTGCCTGGGATGTGGTCAGGCAGGTACATGGTTCTCAGGGTTTCCTGTGGTGATACTAACCCATAGGCTGCTACCCTCTTCCTGTTTGTACCCCTGGCAAGGTCTTTAATCTTACATACTGTACATAAACGGTAATACAGGGCAAAGAAATTCATATTTACGATCGCCCAATAAATGTCAGGACACTACACACTGACAACGTGTGGTGCAGACAGGAACAGTTTGTGTAACTGTACTTAGCCTTTTTATATGTAAGTACCAGCGATATAGAGTTCATTCTGATGCCATAATGAAATCAATCCTCTCGCTGTGCCTGAGGCAGACTGGAAGTTGCAACAGAGCGAGGAGGGGGTAGCGAGAGCCCAGGCAGGGACTACGCCTGTAGGTGTTCCTGATGGTCCACGAGTTGAAGATACAGCAGACCCTGGAGGCCGTACATCCGACCCTGGAGGCCGTACAGCAGAACCTGGAGGCCGTACAGCAGAACCTGGATGCTGTGCAGCAGAACTTGGAGGCCGTACAGCAGAACTTGGAGGCCGTACAGCAGAACTTGGAGGCCGTACAGCGGACCCTGGAGGCCACATAGGGAAATGAAAATGCAAATTCTGACGTTTTCCGCCACCAGGCATCAGCTGAACACTTCTTATGTAGGGATGTTGTTCTAGTGAACATTTGACAACAATACAGGAAGACCACCGCTGGATATAGTGATGGTTCTCATCGCTCAGTAAAAAAAAAAGGTACATTACAATACATGATCTTGCTGCTCCTGTTGCTCCTAAATTCACAAACGTCGTTCTTATATAGCAAGAGAAAACGGTCCAGAATTTTGGATGAGAGAGTAACTATGGATGGTGGCGCCACTTGCCAGTAACATCGCACAGTTGTTACCAAGTGTGACTGTGTCTGTTCTCAGCACCAAGCCCTCAGGGCCACACATTACGTTGCTAAGAAACACATATGTGACGGTGATACAATACACATACAGGTATTTCATTAACTACTTTATTTATCTAAAAACAAATGATAAATAGTTTTTTTAACGTAAAAGGATTTAGATATTTTTCATACATTTCAAGTTCAGCTTACACTGAGGAGTATTCTCAAAACATCTATAAGACAAGTGTACATCTCGATCACCCAGACGAGCCACATGGAGCGTGAGGTCAAATTTGTCCAAACCTGACCCTCACCGCTGCCTCTCTCCCTGACCCTCACCCCCACGTCTTTCTTTCCCTAACCCCTTACCTCGAGCACGACAGTAAGGCCCTTAGAGAGATAATCTAGCCTTTGACCTGACCCTTAAGGATCAGGTCTAGGTCCAGAACCCCACACAAAAGTCGCAGGTGGTGTTTAGTGATCATACCGTCCAGCTCCACCATCACCACACCACAACCCCACATCGTACAGTCAGTGTTGTACTTTGTAGTTTAGTGTGGTGGTGCCATGTGGCATAGTGATGATGCTATACGGTATTTAGCGGTACAAGGCCACACCACAGTAGCCCACAGTACAGCAGCAGGTGGCGCCCTCAGCAGTAGGAGATGACGGAGGCGGACTTGAGCATGTGGTGGACAGTGTGGATGAAGGCGGGCGAGGCCGCTAGCAGCGTCTGTCGAACCTCCTCGCTCAGCTCGCCCAGCACTAGTTGGTACAGGTCTGCATAGTACTGCAACCACACACACAAAGTCAGTGACCAAGTCATCGGTAGATGGCAAATAGATAATGAGTCTGCCAGGTTACGTTAGATGGTTAGAACAACAGATTAGATTAGCTTTGGTTTGTTCATTAGACCGGCAAGTCGTTAGAACAAAAACAGGTCATTAGGCAGGCCCTCAAAAACTAACTACTAAGTGTCCATATTACTAAATGTCTGTCTGATCGTAAATTCTGAGCTCAATTTGCATATTTGTGTAGGAGTATATTCTGCTTTCTGTACTCTGTACCTGTCTTGTAAATATCAATTCTGTAGTTGTATTATATCAGTTATTCCTACTGCCATCCTCAGCCTGTTATAAGAGCCTATATACTAATTATGTCTATAGGTATCTTTTATCTTCAACATAATCGGTCTAACTTTAGTGTCTAATGCTATAATACACCTTTTATGTCTGACAAGTCCTTTCGATACACTCTAGGATACTTGCAGTCGTCTCAGTTTGATCGTGATTGCCATTGTGATAACTGCATTTGCTTCCGTCATATTTGTTTGCGTCTGGATTCCTTACTATGTCATTAGTTGGTATGCTTTAGTCATCCTTGTATATTTTTCTTCGTTTTCTATGAATATTACTTTTAGCAGTATAACTAATATATTCTTTGTTTATATTACATTTGTGTCATATTGTCACTGTTGCATTTCCCGAGTCAAACTTTTAACCTTTCTTCCTCCTCCTTCCCTCTTCATTAATTTCTCCCTCCTTCCCTCCCCTTCAACACCATCCTTGTCACCCAATCCTCACCTTTGAGCTGTCCTCCTCCTTGTTGGAAAAGGACTGGGATATCTCCGTACACTCCAGGACGCACGTCTGCTGCGGTGTGACCAGCACCAGTGGCTGCCCCACCTGCGAGAGGAAACAGGACTCAGCGATTGCTGGGGCTCTTGCTTTTCTCAGAGCTGTGTTTAGGAATCGGTAAAACTTTTCTCTTTTTTCAGTTAAATTTGCTCGTATCTACAGAATAACAGCCCCACACTTTAGGGACCCTAGAAGGAAGAGCCAAGCGAGGAGTGCTCCTCGAAGACTCATGTTAAAGTGTCTGAATGTGTGTGGTTGTAACCAGGATGGGAGAAGGAAGAGATATGTGATATGTTCCAGGAAAGAAACCTGAATGTTCTGGCTCTGAGTGAAATTAAGCTCAAGGGGAAGGGGAAAGAATGGTTTGGAAGTGTTCGAGGGATGGGGTCTGGGGTTACTGTGAGGGCGAAAGCAAAGAAGTAGGTGGCATTTATATTGAAGTTGTGGAAATGTGGTAAAGAGCAGAGATGTGAGCTCTAGATTGACTTGGGTGAAAATGAGAGTGGTTCACTAGAGGTGGGTAAGTGTCATTGCTCATGCACCTAGTAGCGAGAGTAGTAAGGAAAAGAGGTGAGTCGTTGAGGTGAGTGAGTGCTTCAGCAATTTTGATGCAACAATGTGAGTGACTGGAAGTTGTTGCAGATAAAACAGCAGAAAGTCGAGAGGGCAGTGGCAAACTTCAGGGATAAGAAAATATATTGAAAGGAAGTGAGGGAGAGTGAGGCGTGCGTGCGAGTGGGGAGAAAGGTAAGTTGTTCTGAGTGAAGGTGGGTCTGCATCATTGGAGACGGACCACTTAAACTGTCGAAGGATCCTCTCCTTAAGCCTAAAAAAATAGATAAATTGTAGGCACCTGGCTCTCGTCCGCGGCCAACTTCTTGGTCTTCATCTGGAAGACAAGTTTGTTCTGTCCCGCCAGAAGGTTCCACCGGCTCCAGGCGAAGTGGACAGCGGGGGCTACGAGGGCCATGCACCGGTACAGGTGCTGCTCGGTGGGGCGGTGCTTGCTGGGCAGCCCGTCGATGTAGCAGTAGGAGTCGCGGTCAGGAAACAGGTTGATACCATAGAACTGCAGCGTCTGCACAAGTGGCGGAAGGAAGAGTTTGTTGTGATTATGATTACGTCCGGGGCTAGATGATGTTTGTTAACAAATGCACGTAAAATTCACAGTGAAAGTGAAGTCTCTGGAATGGGAGAAAATATGTAATGGTAAGAGAAGCTTCTGCAGTCGATGAAGATGTCGCTGCAGTAGCAAGTCATTGTCGATGAACGGGTGTTTCCCAGGGTTGTACGGTGTAGTGGTGGTCAAGCAAAACTGAGGCTGTCGTTGTGGTGGTGAGGCTGGTGGACTGTATCTGTTTCAGGTGATGGTTTCCACTGATTGTGATGGTGATGATTCACTCTACAACTTTCAAAAGATTGTACTGTAATGTGAGAAGTGGTGGCTACTTCATATCTAGTAAGTTGTACAAAACCTGAAACATTGGGGCAATGGTTAACGTAGCCTAGATTCAGACTATCTGGTAGATTTTGTGGAAGTAAATGACACTTAAAGCCCATCACTTGACATTCAATACGCATACTTGAGAGAACTAGATAAAAGCTGTACTGAATATAATGCACAAAACGTTCAACCAGCAGTACCTGTCAGTGCACTTTAGGTAGTTCCTGGGTCATGGTATGTATGTATGTGCTTTACTCCAGGCGCGTATCCAGGATTTGGTCAAAGGGAAGGGAGGCGAATTATGAATCATGTAATCTTCAGTGGACTGCGGAGCCACTGCCACGACCATAAATCCAACTATGCGGATTTGGGCGTGAGCTGATTGTGCATACACAACTAGTTATCCTTTCAAGGACTGAAAAGGTAAAATAACTTTAGGAACTACTTATTATCAGTGAGTATTAAAAAATATTTGTGTATGTGTATGACAGGGATCTGACCCTGAAGACAGTCCCTTGGTCTGTGTGACATGGGACCTTGTAAACAAAACCGTAAAGTGTTAACGTTAAGACAGATGGTCGTTGGTGCCTTCCACGTACCTTGATGAGGGTGTTTGGCTTCATGGGTTTGCCGTAGAGGTGGGAGAGAGCGGTGCGGGCTCCGTCCTGCAGGTTAGCCAGGCACGCATGACCCTCCTGTCGGAGCCAAACACACTTGTAGTCACAACGAAAACCAGAATGATCAGACCAGAATGATCAGAATGATCATTGTGATCATGAACGTTGTAGTAATATGAACTGTAATAATACACAGAAGGAAAAAACAGCTTGTACTGACTGGCAGGGTAGCCATGTAGCCGGCGAGTATGTAATCTGTAACTGCTTATGTATTTTTCATCATAGATCTCTAATAAGTTCGTGATTCATTGAATATCTTAGATAATATGTAATAATGGAGTAATGACAAGAAATTAATGACATGTTTGCAGAGATTTATGTGGTATTAGAAAGAAAATAATGGAGGTTGAAATAGTTGTAATTATTTTGTGGTGTAATGGTTGTATTCGAAGATGTTACATATTGTACTATTTTGTACAATAAACGAGCTCCGTCTGTCCTCAGTTCAGTGGTATAATTACCGTGATGGTGAACTCAGCGACGACCACTGCCGCTATGAGCGTGAGGGAGACCGCGCTCCCTCCCTGGGGCTTGAGTTCCCAGCTCTGGAAGGGAAGGTTGGCGAACCTGTTCATGGCTAGTCCCATCACGCCTAGCCGCGTCGTCCGCACCTGCCAGCAAGCCACACTCAGCAAAGGAGGATAGGGTACGTATACCATCCATATATAGGCTTGGGCATAGGCTAAATAAACCTTACAGGGACAAGAATAATAGCGTACGTGCACTATGCTATAATCAGGGGACTTAGGTTAGATCAGTGTGTACATTAAGAACTAGGCTGTATACACCATGTAAAGACGTGAAACCCACATTCTGACCCGATGATGTGTATAACACCTGGGAATATAAAGTAAGCTTTCGCCTCATGTCCTTTACATGTGACATGTGGATCTGAACCATATAGCACAATGATCTACACAACAAATTGACCTGTATATACCCTTACTACTCCGACACCTGACCTGCACAACACTCCTATTCTGCATGACCCACTGACTCGCTAACCCTTTGACCTACAAAACCCACTGATCTGCATGACCCACTAACCTCCATGACTCACTGACCTGCATGACACACTGGTCTTCGTTGTATTTGACATCGTGGAAGTACTCGTTGGACCAACATCGCTTCTCCTCGTCCCACAGCACCATCTGTGGCGGCTCGAACCAGAAGGCGGAGTCGGGCAGCCTGGAGGCGAGACGACCTGCTCTAACTGACGAAGAAACAACGTTATAGGACGACGTAAATATTCCCGCTCTAAAACTTTGGTTAAATGTAACAAGAGGTCTGAGAGGCTGGAGGGTTTTACAAGTTATTTTTCGTTAGGACTTAATCATTAAGGTTTGGGAGGCGCACCAGGTCCCATCTAATGGTGATGCGAGTTTCACCAAGACCTACTCAATGTTGATAATGAGAGTGTCAAGCTGTACATGATGGTGACCAAGAACCTGACTCAGGACCTACTTGATGGTGATCAGGAGCAGCTTCTGCAACTCCTTCTCGAGCTGCCGCATCTCCTGCTCCACCGCCTCGGGATCGCGACGACGCTGACCGGCAGCCTCGGGCGCCGCGGGTGGGTTGTACTGCGCCACCCACGGTATGCGCGTCACTGTACACACCTCCTCCACTGGTGACGCAGCCACAGGATGATTGGTATTGTTACCGACATGACGAGTACGACACCCGGTCATGGAAGGTACGACTCAGTGGTCATGACAGTCATGACACCCAGTGAGAGGGATTGGTGTTAAGTCAGTGATCATGACACCCGACCAGCAGGAGTATATGTCATTGGTCAAAATAGCTATGATATCTAGTCAGGGGAAGTGGGGGTCTATTCATAACAGTGTAGTGAGTCATAACCCGCCCAGCCCTCCCTATCCTACCCAGAGTTATGATAGGTCAGGAGCCACCTAACCTTGCCTTGGTGTACCCTGAGTGCTGGTACAGTGGACCAGAACCCACCAGTACCTGCCTTAGCGTACCTAGAATGATGTACAATGAATTAGGACCACCAAGCTAAACCCTATTGTATGTACCCTTGTTGATGGTGCAGTGAACCATTACCCACCCACCCACTCCAACCCTAGCATACCCTGGGTGATGGTACAGTCGGCCAGGACTCGCGGCTGCGGGGGCACCTCCAGCAGGTCGATGGTGTACACGCCACCCTGGATGCGGTATCGACGGAGGTTCAGCTCGCCGGGGGCTGTCTCGGTGAAGTGGGGCGGCCGCTGCTTCTTGATCACCGTCGGCGGCGCTCCTGCAATAGGCAGTAAAGAAGAGCATATTTAAGTATGGGAAGGATCTCTAAAACGTATCTAGGTAATGCATTGCAACACAGCAGGGAGACAACTGCATACGTTAAGGTTAACATCTAAGATTATTTTGTCTGACAGCAACAGGAAGGAAGGCAAAGTACCATGCAGGAGTGACCACTAGGTGACGGTCAGGTGTTGATACTCTGGCGTGATCAAAGTATAAGGACATAAAATTCTCTCTCCGAATTATATGGTCAGGAAGTACAGGACGTGGACTTACCCATCTTGTCCTTACTCTCTCCCTCGCCCTTCCCGCTGCCCTGGTGGGGAGAAGAGTGAAATGTAGAGGAGTTTGGTGATGTGCAGGGATGCATATGTGTGTCTGTGGTGATCAAAGAAGTGTAAAGGGGTGCTTGGTGATGGGTGTTGCTGAATCTATAATCGCAGTCAAACAACTACATGTCATTCGTGGTCAAGAGCATGCACAGGGAGTTTAATCTTATTACCTCTTAACTTTGAGTGTGAATTTGTGATGACGATTTGTCATGGAAAATTGAACTAGCATTATGTGGATAATTGCTGGGTAAAAATCTTTCAACCCGATGAACTCTCAATATTGGTCCGGGAGGCCAGGAAAACAAATGGACAACGTGTGTATTTTACCTCCTTCGGTGAAGGTTGGTCGTCGGTGGACGGCGCATCAGTCCCTTCCATGGTCTCATCTGCCGGGAACAACACCACCTCACTTGACACTGTGGAAGAACTTGAGGAGAAAGTTACTTGTATGAAGATCTGAATATTTGCCTCAGGAAAGAACATGATTCAAGAGTTGAAGCAGTGAGTAAAGAATTAGCTTTATAAAGTGAGAAAGTTGAGTAGCCGAAGAAGGAAAATTTTGGCTTTTTAGAGATGAAATTGGCGAGCATCGATAGGATAAAGGCTGCAGGCGAGAGAAGATCCGAGTTAACACGGAAGTCTATCAAACATTTCAGCATTACGTGAGAGGCTGTCTGCACCAGGTCTGTCCTTGGAAATGATATTGATGATTATGATAGAATTTTGTAAGCAATGATAGCTAACTCCCTTACATGATCATTTCATGAAAGAAATTTACCTTTTACAAAATACTTTACTGCCCACAAAATAGGTTGAATGGCGATACAGTTATAAGAATCGTAGCATATGACAGTGTGTGCTGCTGGATAATCTTGAGGCCACACCAACCCAATACGACAGTCATAAACGCGCCTAGTAATCGCCCATGAGACAACGCTGTACTACCCAGCACCGTGCATATGTATATTATGCCGAACTACACGACGCTAATGTAGATCACGTTACACTGTGCCAAGCTATACAACACAAGACCACACTACGCTCTGTCGAGCTACACAGCACTGGACCATGCTACCCTACCGAGCAAGAAGCAGATGGCCACTCACCGAGTAAGCTAGTCTCTTTCTCTGGGACGTTGGGGCTGGTGAAGGTGCGCGCAAACTTGGAGTAGTGGTCGTACTCCGTCCTCATGACGCGCACCACACACTCTAACTCCACTAGGTCGGCCGGTAAGGTGAAGGTAAACCCCAGCTCCTTCACCTGGAGAAGAATGGCATGTGAGGCCTAAGAACGAGAGGTGTGAACTTATAAGATTAATATCACTGGTTACTGCAAGCTGAGCTTCTTGTTATCAAGTAGGCTACGCTGCTATTACGGGAACTACAGTTTTGGTACCAGGTTTGCACAAATGACATTAAGAAGGAAAATGGATTATGTAATAATTTGTCAGTAGGCGCAGGACGAATAACATGTCTGAAAACGTTTGTATAATTTCATATCAAAAACTACACTTTCCACTGCTGTATTGGAAGAGCTGATTATTGTTTTTCCTAAGCATTAAACTTAGTGTTATCTCGTCTGTACTTAGTAACCGTGAGCTGGTTTGCTGTAAATCATATGGGCTGCTGACATATCGACTGCCGGAGGAATTAGGACCAACTGTGTCAAGTTTTAGATAACCACCAATCGTATACTCTTGAACACCTTCGTGTGTTGAGTATAATTCTAATACCATACATGCTACCACTGTATATATGTAGCCTTTGTGACTGTAGGTAATATAGTGTTGATATATAGGTGATTTATACAAGAGTTGGGAAGACTGTAATATACAGAAGAAAAAGGTAATATGATTCAGAGGAGTCACTTCTTTCCTCGCTCTTCCTGTACTTCAGTCCGCTGCTTCTTTAAGTAGCCTACCTTGATATCTGGTGACATATCCAGTTCCATTGCTACCTACTTCATGCCAGTTGTTTTTAGGTGACCTGGTGGTGTTGCTCCAGAGGGCCAGGGACACGAGCGGGGATGACGTGAAGAAGGAGTACACCTGTGTCGGCCATCATAATAAACCATGCGTTAGACAGGCAGGCCAGTATCGTACGTCAGGCAAGTGGATTGGAATTCACCGTAAATCACGTATCGTAAAGGCGATCTGGACGTAGGAGACACTTACCATGGTCTCATGGTCGAGGTAGGGGCGGAGGTCCAGCAGCTGGTGGTACGTGGCCTGGTCCAGTTTATCCTTTTGCGCCTCCTGAAGCTCTAGCCAGATCTGCAAACTCACACAAGTCAGTGCCAAGCTCCTCACCCGGGATACTTTAGAAGCTTTTGCAACAATAGACTCTCACGCTCTTACACTTCACCTGGGGACCAGGATGTTAACTACTGATGTGAGCGATGTGTATTGTTGTCCTGTATTACAAGTCCTTCCCACAACCTTTTAGTCGTCACAACCCTCTAGTCCTCTTCTCATTCCTACAGTCATCACAACTCTCCAGTCCTCCTCACAAAAATCCAGCCATCGTCATGACCCAACGATCTTCCTCGCAACCCTCTAGTCTTCCTCACAACACATCAGTCCTCCTTACAACCCTCCTCGTCGTCATCACAACCCTCCATTCCACCTCAGAACCTTCGTCCTGATCAGCGCCATTTAGTTCTCTTCACATCACCCTAGTCCCATCACAACTTTTCAGCCTTCCTTACCACCCACCAGACTCCTTCACAACCCGTCAGCCCTTCACACCTTTTTCGTGTACCTCACAACCCTCTCGATCTCCACACAACCCCCAGTCACCCTCGCAGCCTTCCTCACCTCCTCTAGTCTTCCTAACAGCCCTCTAGCCCTTCACGTAGCACCGAGCCATCCCAACAACCCTCCAGTCCCTCCTCACCTCCCTCCAGTCCCTCCGTTGCTTCTCCGTGGCATCTCTGGTGTCTTCCATTACGCCCTCTAGTTCGGAGATCACCTGAAGAGCACAAATGATATCATATATATTAGTTCGCAAACATTTAAAAAAAAAAGGTGTGACCGTCAGAGGTAAAAAATTGGTGATGAAAAAAGAATTGGGACTATGATGAATCCTTCACCAGTGCCTGAGCTGTAGGTGTACATAGATAAACAAGTGAAAAAAAATGGTAATTGTTTCATCCGAACAAAGTTCATCTCCGTTTTTTCTTTTAATGGATCAGTTTATAAAACTAATTAAATCAACGGACAGTTGTAAATATTTTTCCCTTGAGGTGGGCAATAATGAAGGTTATAAGGATAACGTGTCCCCCAGAAGACGGAAGGAGTCTGTTCCATGGGTCAGGAGATACTTGTGTCTTGTGACACTAAGTTTTAATGACCTAGCGGACTCTGGCTCTAGCTGCCCTGGTCATAGGAAGGTCAGTACTCACGTGGATGACCTGATCCGTCCTTGCAAGGCAGCCGTGGAGTGTGGCGGAGACCGGGTCGGCCCGCCAGAGGCTGAGGTAGCGGTTCATCTCGGGCACGCTCGTGGGATCTGGCACCCCGTCACAACGCATCATCCGCTCCCACTGCC
>JAUTXX010197161.1:0-15053 GCA_032273605.1 Panulirus laevicauda | reverse complement strand
CCCGACCCTCTCCCAGGCTCCCCCCTCCTCAACACGTAGCTCAGCGTGAGTGAGGCCAGTGAGGGCAGCAGCGTGCCTTCATGGTCGAGGCGCCAGACTCACAAAAGGCACATCGCAGCGGTAAAGACGGCTGGGCAGGGTCAGGGGGTCCTGAGTGCTGGTTGAGGACAGCTGGAGACTAGTGGGTAGCTGAGGATAGCTGGAGACCAGAGGTTAGCTGAGGAAAGCTGGAGACTAGTGGGTAGCTGAGGAAAGCTGGAGACCAGAAGGTAGCTGAGGACAGCTGGAGACTAGAGGGTAGCTGAGGACAGCAGGAGACTAGTAAGTAGCTGAGGACAGCAGGAGACTAGAGGGTAGCTGAGGACAGCAGGAGACTAGTAGGTAGCTGAGGACAGCAGGAGACTAGTAAGTAGTTGAGGACAGCAGGAGACCAGAGGGTAGCTGAGGACAGCTGGAGACCAGAGGGTAGCTGAAGACAGCCGGAGACGAGAGGCTGGCTGAGGACAGCCGGAGACCAGGGGCCGTGTGATGGCTGAGGACAGCTGGAGACCATAGGCTCAGTTATGGGCGTGTCATTACGGACAACAGAAGATACGAGAGACATGGAGTGTGACGAGGATGACGAAGGATGGGTGACAGGATGGCCAAGCATGAGGGAGGATAGTGGGAGGGAGGAGGAACAGGGACAGACAGGGAATAAGGCAAGGGAGGGAGGCAGATCAGAGGGCTAAACTTTCCTTCCATTTGGGTTTTCCAGTTTCCCTCCTATTCTCTGTACCACTAATGTCCTTCCCAGTCGTCGTACCGCAGCAGTGTTGCATGGAGACATTACTTCATCTTCCCCAGTCAACACTGGGGTCGCTCAGGGTCCACAACTATCGCCTACACTCTTTCTTTTCTTTCTTTTTCAGTAAATGACTTTTATTATCTTCAGTCCCTAACCCCATATATGTGCTCTTCGGCTGATGATCCCACTCTACATATTTCAACTCGCTTGCCTTCAACTTCCCATTAAATCTTTTCTTTTCCCTCGCCCTGACATACTTTCTGTCCTAATATGAACCTGCGTATAGCGTCTTGGAATAAGAAACCATTAACTTGTTTATATTCACACGTGGAAAAAAAACACCATTTTCTACCACTATCTCTTTCTAAATCTCACTTGTTCCCAGCTACTAAGCATCAGAACACAACAACACAACCCTGGAATAACAGGAATAAGTCAGGCATCATAACCATAACCTTCAGTCGATTGTAGATACCCCAATATACTGAACATCACAACATCTGCTTCCCAAAAGCCAAGGGGGTTGTACTGGTGCCACAGTCAATTTCCAATGGAGCAGCAGTTCCATATCGAATAAAGTTGGATAGGCCACAATCTGTAGTGTTTTTCGCATTACCTGGGCTCCTCTTTCATCTCTCTTCCACTCAGGAATGGAATCAAAAAATCCTCCTGCCTTATCAAAGCTTCAAGTATAAGCACTCCTTTTCATCCTGCCAAACGTTGCTTCAGTCTTTCTCTTCTACAGGTATCATTTCGGTCACTGCTTTCACCTGGTGTCAGTGTGTTCTACAGCCGGGGCGCGCGCCCCCCACATCAACAGCCCCCGACTTGTGGCACGAGAGGAACTGTTGCTTCCCACTGTTTGTGTGTGACTCTCAACCACACGAGGAGTCGCCTTCATGATCTTTCCTTCGGTTCCCCCCCGCCCCCAGCACAGCGGAACTGTGGAGTTCTCTTCATTGTCTCAATTTTTCCTGCAACCTTTCCCCTCTCAAGAACCATAAACATCCTGGGAGCTGAAATTAATCCCCGTTCAATACTCTATTTTTGTTTCCTAATAAACACATGAGAGTATCTTTCCAAATCTACATCGCTCAGAATGAGGTATACTTTGCCCATTTTCTGTCGGCTCGTACGGAAGACTCACAAAAGAAGAAGGGTATCTATTGTAGTAAATGGTACCAATTTCATTTTGAGTACAGATAATCAAGATGGTAGTCTAAAACGAGGCTGTTGTACATTTCGCTCCCATAGTCATAAATAATTATGATAAGACCATGTTCTTTTCAAAGCATCTCTCCAGAACCTCGACTCACACCTAAACAAGAAGCAACTGTAAATCGATTGGGAAAAATATGGCCGTTTATATTTTCTCACAAATGTTATGAAAACCATGAAAGGTATCGGTTTATGATTTCAAGTAATTATGAATCTTCTTGTTGGGTGAGTGAGGCCTGAGCTCTCTCCCACAGCGGCGACTTCACGGTGCAGTGGACGCTTTGATGAGACTGGGAGCTGTGAGTGGGTCAGGGGAAGGTCCACAGCTTTGAGTTATGCCTTAATGGACTTAGCCCCGAGTGCCTTTAAGCCATCATGGACCTAATCACAGTATTATACCAGTTGGAATAACACTGTCATGTACTGTGGACTGCCGGCACATTGACGTACCCGGTCCATCTCTGCCGGCACTGTTACGTAGCCAGATCCATCTCTGCCGGCACTGTCACGTAGCCAGATCCATCTCTGCCGGCACTGTCACGTAGCCAGATCCATCTCTGCCGGCACTGTCACGTAACCCAGATAGATCTCTGTCGACGCTGTCACGCATTCACTGTTGCGCTACACTTCACTGTCACGTAGCTATCATTTCAGTGGACACGATTGTACTAGCAGTGCTACGTACCCTTTAAGTCACAAAACCCGACTGTACTAGCAGTGTCGTGTACACATTTTGTTCCTAGATACACCTGTACTAACAGTGTAAAGTACCTTTTATTTCACAGGACCCAACAGTACTGGCAGTGACTGGTACCCCTTATTTCACTAGATGCGACTGCACTAGCAGTGTGTCACGTTCCCCTTTATTACAAGAGACCTCTGTACCTAATCACTGAACAAAACCTAATTGTACCAACACTACCATCTGCTCATTTCTGTACTCTGACGCGACTTTACCAGCAGTGCTCTTACCGATGGGTCCCAACTGTGCCAGGATAGTCAATGGCTCGTAACCGCGCTGGTTCGAACCGTTTATATGAAGCCATTCTCCTCGGACCATGAAACAACCTGTGATGGGAGGCGGTATGTCAGTTTGGGAAAGCATTATGACATATTTTCCATGATTATCTAAAGTATGGAAGCGTTCCATTATATTTCAGTTTCAAAACGAAAAAAAAAAAGAATATTGGGGTTAAAGAGTACCCTGCAATAAAGTGCAATTTTTGGGATTTTTTTCTCAGGGAAATAGATTTGTGAATCTGGGTTGAAATATTGTTTGGGGTTCATTAAGGCTCGTAATTGAATCTTTAAACGATATCATTATGAAAACATTTTCTCATTATTCGTTTCGTTTTCATTAGGTATTTGTTAGTTAAGGTAAGGATTATGAGATTTTTTTCTTTGATTATGTTATACTTCGATCTCATTGTTATATTTCAATCTTCTTATGGTTTTTAATCTTTTTCCTTCATCCATTTTCACTCGCATATCACGTATTGCCTCCTCTTCAAAAGCCTACTAAACTACAGTGGTGACATTACTCATCCTTGTTGCACTCCTGGATTCAATTCAGCCCACTCATCCACACCGATGCTTGATGCAAAAGGTTCATCGCCTCAGTCATGGAATCACCAATAGGTTTTGTCTTCCATGTGGCATTCAGTCCAACCTTCTTATAAAACTCATAAATTCTAACTTGCATTCAGTTCTTTTCCTCTTTCATTTCAAAACTCTTCCGATTTTGGCCTCTAGCATAGGAGGTAATATGACCCCTATTCACACAGTCACACTTGCATTTTGATGATAAATGTAGTGGAATATACTGACCATTTCCAGTAATTCATCAAGTGACGTAAAGACCTACAGTGTAAAATATTGTGGTTTTGTTCGAAAGAAAGATAAAGACTGGAGCAGCACAAAAATTCTGAGGCTGTAGCCGAAAATCTCATCAGGAAAGGGTTATCGGTCGTTCCGGAACCAATAAGCCAATTGGATCCATGTCAGGGAATAGGTTAGATATGCAAATAACCATTTTTCCGCTTCCCACGGGGACATGGGGATGCCTACCCTCGACATTGATATATAATATAAAGTAAAAACTGTGCGTCCGTGTATTCTGTAATTAGAATTTTGATCCGATGTTGAAACCTGCTCTTTAATTCGCTAGTATGTTCTCTCTCTTGGCAACCATCACAACATTATTCATTCATCAGTATCCAGGTACTTGAGAGTGTGCGTCACTTTTATGACGTGCCAACTAGCTGATCCCAACAGCCACGTTGTGCCTATCGAGACTGGTTGTGGATAAGGAGGTTGTGGTTCCGGTGCACTGTACAGTCAGCCACCTTCACTTCCAATCGGCACTGTCAGTGTTGTCATTTCTCTCCTTCCTTGAGGTGTGAACCCAGGGAATAATCGACTCGCTGCTTCGAAGCTTCATTGGTGACCAGGGTTGGGGGAGCGGGAGGCGACGGGGGGCCGGCTTGTGCGGGGGGTGTAACAAGGTAAGGAGGGAGGAGTGTGGAGGATTGAGAGAGGAGTACGCTGGTATGTAACACCTACATACAACGCAGTAACTATGAAGCAAGTATAGAAATCAGTAGGACTAAGCGAAAAGTGCTGAGAGTGAGGCTGATCACGAATTAGTACGGTATTCGCAGCTTGGGTTAGCGGTCTGAACCATACCGTGATAATGCAAGTACCCTTGCTTACTTAGCACACACACACACACACACACACACACACATAGGTCATGTCCGTACCTCCATCCACAGAAGCAAATGTCGCCAACTCGAGGCTGACCTTTACATCCGCTGGGTGTTTTGTTAGGGGCAGCTCTTACGATCTGTGTAGTAGGTAAAAAGGATGCATCTGAATATTTACGTAACCATTTATTCTGAATATAGTTACCCAGGAAGCTGTCAAGCATGTCTAAATATAATGAACATGAAAAAGAAATCTCATTTTGCAGTACATCATCTGTTCCATGCGATGTTTCACAGTTTACTGCCTGTAAGAAAACTATGGTGTTGGTTGTGGGGTGGTGGGAGTGTGCATAGCGAGATGTGGTGATGTCAGAAGAGGTGGGGTCAGCACCACACAGATGCACCGATGTGTTGTGGCAGGAATGCAATCTTTATTATGGGAATGCAGATACTATATTGTGGTGGTGGTGGTTTGGTTTGGATGAAGTAATAACAAGTTATTGCATCCTGTCCGCTGCGTCATGTAGAAATACGTATAACCTGTGGTGCTTGTTAGCTTTCGGCAATACCTAGAGCATGAAAATGTGTGTCATTGGATGTTAAGAAATTTGATTTATACTGGCTTCTAATATGATCGTGATACCATGCGGGATTTAATAAGAGATTATAGATTAGTATTACGTAAGGCAAGTTTGATAAATTGGTTAAAATGTGTATAACAAAATGCTGGCTAGCTAGATAATGGAAACTGTGCCACTTTTCCATTTATCATCTATATTGTTAGTGGGTTGAGAATGATGGCGTTGTGTATATTCATTATTTCAAACCTCATCCTCAAGCCGAAGGAAAGTAAAGAGTTACTTATAATCGTATCGACTGACGCTAGACTTAGCATCTGTGTGAATCACTCGTGACGACTCCCGAGCTAAGACGTGACGGATCCAGCAATAGCGAAGCCCGCTACAGAACCTCACTCCCACCACAAGAAATGTAGTCCCAACAATGTTATATGGATGTCAGGCATGGGCTATAGATGAGGATGTTCCGACGAGGGTGAATGTGTAGGAAACATAATGTTTGAGGCCAACATGTGGTGTGAGGTGGTCTGATCAAGTTAGTCAAAAAAGGATAAGAGAGATGTGGGGAAATAAAAAGAGTGCGGTCGACAGAACTGAAGAGGGTGTGCTGAAATGGTGTGGACATATAAAGAGAATGAGTGAGGAGAGACTAACAAAGAGGATAATGTCAGAAGTGGAGGAAAAATATGGAGTAGACCAAATTAGAGGTGGAAGGATGGTGTGAAAATGATTTTGAGTGATCGGGGCCTGAACATGCAGGAGCATGAAAGGCGTACACAGGATAGTGTGGATTGGAATGATGTGCTGTACTTGGGTCGACGTGCTGTCAATAGACTAAGCGGCCGGGGTAAACCATGGATAGCTAGAGAATGGATGTGAGCGAATGCGGCCTTTCTTCGTCTATTGCTACTTCGATAATACGGGAAACAGCAATCAAATGTTTTGTGTGTGTATAGATAGATAGATAGATAGATGGATAGATAGATACCCCTGGACCAATATCAACAACTAGAGTTTATCCCTGATGGATTATCGACGTGAATCTCATGGCACCAATCTGGACAATGTCATTCGTTATCTGAGATTACCATGAATTACCTGGAACCATACGTTTGATTTAGGACTGATGTACATCACTTACATCACCCAGAGACCCGCATGGGCCATCCATGATAAGAGGGGGCGCTCTCCCTGAAGACCCTCATAAACCATTTACACTGTACAGCCTGAGTGATGCATCTGGAGGAATAGCATTGCTGGGACATGTGTAATAAGCCGACATGGAGGTTGTGTAGACCAGTCCAGAGCAGATAAGCTCGTCCAGATCAGCTGGGTTTCCAGATTAAGCCAACCTGGAGCTAATGTGAACCAGTTCGGAGCAGATAAGACCGTGTAGATCACGTGTGTTTCCGGATGTTCCATGCGGAATATGTTTGCAGTGCCTTGACCGACTATGCACATCCAAAGACGCTATATTGTTGGTCCTTCAGAAAAGTCCTGGGAGCATAATTGGACTCGCGGGGATCATCAAGGAAGCAGCTGGAGTACATGAGAACTCAGTGGACCACATCCATGCAGGTTTAGTGTCCATGTGATAATACTGATCAAAAAATTGTGACTTATGATATATTTTCGAGATGGAATAGTGTGTCCTTTTAGGGATTTTGCGACGCTAAACCATGAAGACGCTCGAATTGGTTATGATTTCGAAGAAAAACTCACTGTCACTGTCTTAAGTTTGATATATATTACACACTGTGTTGGTGACACGGTGCGGTCACTGGCTTACCTCGTTTAAACGCGACGCCTCTTTGCCTGTCGCATGTATACAATTCCCGGAGCATCTCGTTACCGTCCAATAATAGTCCGATAATATCGCTGAACTTCATTTGTCATGGTGCTGTTTCTCTATCGCCGAGACGTCTCGATGGAAACGTTCGCCGTGCTCAGCGCTCACTGTGGTGCAGTTAGCGACAGGTTATCCAGGTGAGAGAGGAGATGATGTATCTCGAAAGACAATTTGCAACCAATTTTATGATAGGATGACGACATATTTCCCACAAGTTCCTTGTAGTCGCTAGCTTTGACATGTCCTAGAAACGTGGTCGTTACGAGCCGAAAAGCATTCCACGCTATCTTCTCCTAACTACCGAAGATGCGGTTGAACTGCTCGTCTCTGAAGTACAAGCGGAACTGTGGACCGACGAAAACACCCTTCTTGATGTTTTGGCACACTGAGCCGTTGGGAGTTTCTCTCCGAGATACCTGACCGCTGGCCCATCTTTATCCACAGCCTTAGCAAAGTCCTTCATGAGGCCCAGTTTGATGTGCAGAGGCGGTGGCAAAATCCTGCTGGATTCCACCAGCGGTAGGTGCTGTATGTTCTTTGTTCCTGGTTCCAGCGACTGTCGGGAAGCCCAGTCCCTCTTGATATAAAGGGTTGTCTTTGCTCGACTGTTCCATACATTCTGGAAACAGCAAAACTTCATGTAGCCCTCCTGCAGTCCAAGAAAGACAAGCAGCCACCTTCGAGTTACCACAAGGCTGCCATTGGCATTTCCTGTAGTTGATGCGGTTCAAAAGATGCTTCACGTTGTTATACAATTTCTTTATACAGACCCGACTTTGACGAGTCTGTGATCTGTTTCCACTACTCAGGGTTAGGTTTGGTATTATGGACTGCCATCAGACTGTCTACATCGTTGCAGGCGACGAGAGTACCTCCCATCATAAAAGATGGAGGGAAATCATTCTGACGAGCACGAAACACACACACTGTAACGTTGTCATAAGGTGGTGATTCCATCTTTACAGTCTCGAACTCATCAGTTCTTCCTTACTCTTCGACAGTTCCAGATCTCTGACGTGGTCGGTTAATTCATCCTGCGTGATTCTTAGGGGATTTAACTTTAACGAAATTATTCATGAAAGTGTGTGCATGTAGTACATGGTTAACAGTAAGGATTTGTAGATGCCTACGATTATGGGTTGGTATATACTTCACATTGTTATTGCCATGGGTTAGCACATGTCAGTGATTATGTCTATGTATATGGTCACGGGTACGGGCGTGTGTATCAATATAATCATGGATCTTTAGATGACCATAAATGCTGGTCTTTATAATATGACCGCGATCCTATAGGTCTTTGCAAGGCTAATGTCATAGGTCTGCACATAACACTTGGCCTGAGTCTGGGTGTGTACACTTCCACGATGTGTTCGTGAGAGCAATCACAGATGTTCTCATGGCATTGGTCATGGGTAAGTACACTACCACGACAGGGTTGTCGGAGCAGTATCACCCTCTGTACCTTAGGCATGAGAGTGCAACAAGGACGGCTCAGATGATAGCGATTTAGACTCGTAGTGCGCTTCGTAGACACAGCACACACACACACACACACACACACACACACACACACACACACACACACACCCAATGACAAGAGCAGGAAAGAAGTAAGTAATGGTCCTCTTTTATCGTGAGGGTACCGCGGTGGGCATTAACATGAAGCCCATAAGTTTGAGAGTTGAGATCCTTCTCCGTTGCTTGACATTTCCAGCCGAACTTACCTGACACCTTCACACGACAGTGGCCGACACCTTCTGGGCCAACCTGCCTTGAAATCTCTAGACGGAATAAAACTTTTTCTTTGTCCGTAGGTAAAAGGTTTTCGTGTTCAGAACTTTCCTATCCCATACTCCAACACCTCGATTCAATACCCATCTTATTCTTCACCGTCTGTAATACTTTTCTGTACTGAAATTCTGATGATGAAACAAATACATGTAAAGCACCAGCAATCAACATTCAGACATTCTTTTCTTCTATCTATACCGAGGATGAAATAATTTCAAACGGGTTATGATATACGCATTCATCTTTTCTTAAGCTAACCCATTCCTGAATTATTCAAGGAAAGCCAGCAATATTCTCTTCGCCTCAGTATTCTTTTATCAGCCTTATCTGGTGAAATGACCTCGAAAATTGCCTCTCCAAACTAACTCTGCTAAGAAATCATATTCATATTTCTGAATCGTCCGTGTAATGACACGCCATCGGGTTCAGTTTCTTGAAAATACGTTGGAAATTACGATACAACCTACTATTACTCTTGGAAGAACTTTGGTAATTTAAATCGTCATCACGACACATACAGGTTAATCACAGATACGTGAATATGACAAAGAACAAAATAGCTTTTTTCATAAGCATTACCCTTCCAGAGTGGCCACTTCAAAGCAAGGGTTGGAAGGAACGAGAGGTGTCGGGTATAAACGTGCAAATGGCAGAATTTCTCAAGACTGGTGACGCTTCGCGAGCACTTAATTTGATTAATGACAGAATTTCCTGTGTTCAAAAACCTGATTTAACTGGTTTGCATCTCTGTCTCTCTTTTGTCCTGTATGTGGCAGATGTTACGGCGTGAGAAGGTGGTCATATACTGCCTGTAATTGGTTGGGAGGAGGGCTACTGCAGTTTTAGCTTTAAGGGGCGATGTACCCACCACCTTCCGGGAGGAGGTGCACATAACACACCTCAGGGCCTGCAGACGTGACAGCGTCCATCTACAAGTTAGGGGACCGGCCCGGGAACACAGACGTGAGAAGTTGCCCACTGGGCTCCTTGGCAGGAAATTAAGTGTGTGAGTGCGACTGTTATTCGATTTCTGTGGGCGATGGCTCACTTCGGTCATCTTCAAATTTACACTCGTGTCTGGGAGACATCAGAAATGATTTTTGTCCCACGATGCGCAGTTCTTTTGACATAATATTTTGAACCTGCTTTTGGGAGGAGGGAGTTCAGTAATCAATAGTCTTCAAGTGTATTGTAGTGTCCAGCTGACATTTTGTATAGTTGCACATTTGTGAGTGCTTTATGACCCGATGAACGCTGTTTTTTTTTACTATTGTATGAAATGATTAACGTAGTTCTTACTACTGTATGATCTGATTAACGCTGTTTTTACTACTGTATTATATGATTTACGCCGTTCTTACTACTGTATGATCTTATTAACGCTGTTCTTACTAGTGTGTGATGTGATTTACGCTGTTCTTACTACTGTGTGTTATGATATACGGCTGTCTTACTGCTTTGTGTCTTGATCTGCGTTTTTATTGTTGGTTTCTCCTGCTACTTTGAGATCTGATCTAGGCTCTCGCTGTTGCATAATCTAATCAATCTAATAAGTGCTCGAACTGTTGCATTGAGGCGATTTACGCTCATACTGTTGCATGAGCTGAGCCATGCTCGCACAGGTGCATGATATGATCTAACACTCTTACTGTTGTGTAATCTGATCGGCGTTTTTACTTTTGCAGGATCTGATCTTATTGGTGTATTGTCTGATGTACAGTGTTACTATTGTATGATGTAGTGTATACCTTTACTGCTGTATTTGATCTGATTATATGCTGTATTGTTTGAACTGATGTACATTTTTTAATGCAGTATGATTTGATCAACATAATTAATGTATGCTCTGATGTGCACTTTGCCTAGTGAATGATGTAATGTCCACCTTTACAGATGCATGACCCGGTGTACACTTTTCATGTTGTTTGATCTGATTCATAGTGTTGTATGGTCTGATGTACACCTTTACTGTTGCATGATCTAATGGACAATTTTACGGTTAAATGATCTGATTGATTTCCATTCTTACTGATCTGATGTATACTTTCCCAGTTGTATGTTCCTGATGGACAGTTGTACCACCAAATGATGTGATCGTCATTCTCACTGTTTTGAGATTCTGTTTTCTAAGCTGATGTGCTGTGATATTCTTGAATGATCTGGTCTACGTCAAACTGCTACTGATGTTCAGTATATCTTCTTGCGGTACTGGTGAGTCACATGGATAAGGGCGTTTGGTTCTGGCATAATAGAGACGTCAGATATCTTACGGTTTTAACTTTAATTTTTTTTTCTACGAAGGCTTGAATGTCTTGGGTCGTTTTTATTCTTCATTCTTACTTGAATGCCTTAGGAAGCTTGGTTAATTGCTAGAGCTGAATTGTTAATGCAACAGAGAACTTAACGAAAGTTGTATAAAAAGAAGTAATTGCTTAATTCGTTTTTTTCATTTTGATACAGTTTCAACTCTTTATTTTGTAAAAGGTAAGGATTGGGATGCTAGTGGTATCACTAGGTAGTATTGTACAATAAGACCAGATATGTATGTTGTAGGTGTCAGAATGATTTAATACAGGATACATACACTATATAGAGAGGATAGAACAGAATATACATAGCTATACATATACAAAATACATAACATAACATATATATACAGGGATTATGTGACCCTATGAAAGAAGGAAACTCCAAAACAGCATCAATATCATGTATGAAATACGTGGCTGATGTGCGGGGTACCATAAGGTCTGTCTCTAAACACCGTAGAGTGATGGTCCAAGGGGGCGTCACTGAAGCGTTGAGTGGGTGGACACCTCAAGGAGGCAGTGGACGAGGCTATGACTGTTGGGGTCTCTCACATAACGTACAGGTACATTTGTCGTGAGAGGCGGGGATTACCACTCTCCCAAGCGAAGTCGAATCCAGTAATGGTTCGTGCTGTGGTCACATCCCTCTTCCTTGACCCTTTTTCCATAGACATACGAGAGGACAAGAGGTGTGTGTGGATGGTTTCGTACCAGGTGGGAGTAGCATCAGCAGGTATGGGTGTCTTCCGAGCATGCGTTTGCTTGTGGTGGATCTGAGGTCGTGGGATTACGAAGTCATCTATAGGCTTAGTGGAGCCACTCTTAGCAAGGCCATGAGCAGTCTCGTTCCTCAATATGATACATGTATCTATATATGTACAATATCAGATCTCTCCTCTGCCACATCTTTGGTCTTCGAATCACTTAGTCTCGCGCAATTCCAATTCAACAGCTTACCACATAGTTGTATACTGCTGTCTGATCCTTTTTGGGTATCTTCCTGGCCATACGACACAACAGTAATCAGTGTTGCTTCTTACATATACACCAAAAATTGCATCGATAGATTTCTATCTATCGTAAAAGTTCTCTTTATCATATCGCTCATTACTTGGCTCGATAAAGGTATTTTCTCAATTTGTTGTTTGAATTATATAGTTTTTCAGTGACTAAAATCTTGATGTATGTTTCGTTCTCAGTAGCCTTCCTTGTTGGGTCTTTATATTGTGTTGTCCATAAGTGTTTTACATGACTTCTTAGTTCACATCTGCCTTGCTAGAACTCCATCAGGGTCACATTCTCCCATCTGCAGATTGTGTCTAGCTATTTTTCATGTCTTGATTTTCCTCTGATCCTGTCACTTTGGTTGTTACTCCATTGTCGTCGGGAAAGCACTCTGACTATACTTTCTTTTCGTTTTCTGTTGATCTTTGATATTATTATCATAAAGAAAACTGCCGCTGGCACCGTCCCTTGTGGTAACCTCAGCAGAAAATCTTCATTAGATGTGATTTCATTTTCCTTCTACTTCTGAATTTTCCGTTAGTTAATAACTCTTTGATCCACTCTACACGTAATGTTTTCTGTCAGTAGTGAGGATGTGTGGTTTTTCTGTGTCAAATTCCCAGCAAGATGGAGAAAAACAATGTCAGTTTTCTTTCGTTGCATTTCATTTCGTGTGAATTCAAGCCAACTGGCTTATACCACGTAGATGTCAACTTAGGTCCTTCTTTTTGTAATGGTGTAAATGTCTGCCATTTTCACCTTCGTCCTCACTTTGTCTCGCCAACAGAATCAGTGGTGTTACAACTGCTGTGTTTTTATAGTCTTCTTTAGAAAGATAGTTGGAATTCCATCCGGTGCTGCACCTGAGATTTCTGTATTCTCATAAATCATTCCAATGCTAATAATATTCTAGGGTTTTTTGACTTTGTCCACTGTGGTTTGTATGTTACTCACTGTTTTGTATCCATGGCTGGGATGCCTACTACGATTAGTTCACATATTATGTGACACCTTCATTGTCCGATTTCTCTCAAGTCACTCTGGTCATTTATATTGCTTAACGGCCTTGTTTAATTTCGGCTCCAGCTCTGAAAGTTTAAAGAAATTTTATCAGCTTCATCATTTAGTATCTCACTGAACCAGGTTTCTATCATGCTGAGTAATATTTTTTTTTTCCTTCAGCATACCCACTGATGTATCATACTTAGGCCCTCTGAGGGTATATGAACTCTCATTCATCTCCCCTTATCATGTTTAGCTGCCCCCTACGTAGACCTAAGAGGAGGAGGTATCACCGGGTTTGTGAAGACGTTCACGTCACAGCCAAAAATTTCACTACCTAACCCAAGCACACGGCCTGTCACCCTCCTTGTTCTGGGTCGCAGCCGCTGGAGCACACATTACGATGAGGTACACACCAGCGTTGGCTGAAATACCATTTTCTTTCGCAGTTGTCTGGTAATAATAGCCGGGTGTGGCCGGCCCACATTATGAGGCTCAGCACGAATTCAATTTTCCCCTCTCCTGATACTCCATTAGAGCAGTCGACGCCACCCCCCAAAAAATTCACTCCGATGCTCCACATTCCCACTGCTTTCCCAAGACACTGTGGGATGGGGGTGGAGTGTCCTTAAAATGCGTGGCGCCTCAGTCCTGATGGGATGACTCACTGGTCTCGCTGCCAGTGCCTGCCTATCAACCCCCACAAGGGCCTCCCTCCTGCTCTGCTTTGACATAACACATCTAAACCGTACGTGAGGACCTGATATGAGGAGGGCATTTGCGTGCGTGATCATCATCCGTTTCTATCTATCTATCTGTAGTGGACGAGGATGGAGATTTACGACAGCAGGGGGGCCCCCATCTCTTGAATTTTCTCTACTGTCATGCATCGATTTAAACTACTGGATGCTGTCCATATTCACAGTTTCTTTATTTAGTTCATTCCATTCATTCACTACTCAAGAGACAGGATTTCTTCTTTGGTTATTTTCTGACAAGTTTCTTGCTTGATTTCATGTTATGGTCTTTCATTTTTCCATCCTCGTATCCTTCGAAGAACTGTTCTCTGTCTAAGTCATGAAACTGGTATAGAACTCTTCTCTCTTCCATGGTGGGCAAATTCAAGCACCCTAGGCTTTCGCTGTAACCCCCCCTGTCGTTACGCTAAGAGTGAGGAAGCGACGCCAGCGAGGCTATAGCATCGTCCGGTGAGCAAAGGGAATGCAGTCAGTCTCCTTGAAGCATCAGCGAGGCTAGTTCAGTAAAGGGAATGTAATCAGCCTCCTTGAAGAACTCCATACTCAAAGGAGTCCACTTTCTGAAGAAAGGAGTCATGGTCATACATACGAATACACGCCTACACAGGCCAAGCCGCCTCAGACACTAATGAATACAGAGTTCCTTGGGGGTCGGGGTGTAGTGAATAACTGTTTAATGCAGCTCCTCCTCCACACCAGGCACAACAGCTGGCTTCTGTCAATGTGTGGGTACGGCGACGCAGGGTCGATGAAGGTGCTTTGTCTCTCCCAGGGATGGGGAAGGCTGTGGGTGAGATGCAAGGTAGGAAGCCATCTGGCGGTCCGTGGCGTGGAAAGCAGGTGACTGAGAACTGCACTGATGTTATCATGATTCCAAAGGTTGTTTTCTGATGTAAAGTGATAATGCTAATCTTATTCTTTCAAATGAAAATGTGATATGTAAGAGTTTTTTCTCAGAGTTTTTTTTTTCATTCCTAAATGAGGAGGTCAAAAGTAAGGTGCAAGAGGTGAAAAAGAGGGCAATTGAGAGGTGGGGGGAGAGAGTCTC
>JAUTXX010197051.1:0-15055 GCA_032273605.1 Panulirus laevicauda | reverse complement strand
AAGCAGCTGCATATGTTTTATATGCGTCATATTCAGACTTTTCAGGTTGCAGGTGAAAGAATAACTTGCAACGATGGAGGACGCCTGACGACGTATATATATATATATATATATATATTGGTCCCAACGCTCCCGCCGCCATGCCATGCATAGCAATGCATCAGCCTTCAACTTCTCAGGAACTTTCTCCACTACTTATCAAAGTGCGAAAATCTGCACTATTTCATGCGAGGGATCAGCTGTAATTCGACCCCAAGCATCAGTCATAACCAGGGATCAGTCATAACCAGGGACCAGTCATAACCTCATCACTGAGATCGGTTATAACCTCATCCCAGAAATCACTTGTAATCTCATCAGTTATGCCCTCCCCCCCCTCCCTCAGGTCAAATACATATTTTGAAGGAGGGGTCAGTTATAATAACCTCATCCCTACTATCAATTATAACCTCATCCTTGGGATCTGGTTACCACCCCACTCTTTGGATTAATTAAAACCTTATTCCTGAGATCAGTAACAAACTCATCCCAGGGTTGTTATAACCCTATCCCTGGGATTAGTTGTAACCTCATACATGGGATCAGTTATGACATCATCTCTGAGATAGATTTCCACATATGCGGTATGTGTAAACACAATAAGCCTTCATCTCAAGTTCATACGATTCTTAAATGACAGAAAATCAAGCTTTAAACAGACTAAGAAACTAAGACAATCATTTTATGGTAAATACCGGATTATCATAATCTTTGAGTTGACATCCATTATCTAAATATCTACGGTGAGAATATCGTAATATGTTAAATATCAAAATATGTAGGTCTTAAAAAAGAGTAACTCATACGCGACAAATGTCCACCACTCGGCTATCTATACTCTGCCAGCCTCCTTGTAAAGCCACAACCTAGAAAGCACCAGAGAACAAGGTCACTGCGTAAAAAAGAACGACGTATGCAGTAATGAAGAAATGAAAACGAGAGGGAAGGTCTCACATTCGAATCCCCGTGACTTCCTGGTCCTCTCAACTCATAAAGGGAAGCTGCTCAGAGAGGCAGGTGAGGACTAACGCGCATGTGCAATGGAAACTCTGGGTAGGGAGTTCATGGATGTTAAAGTTGACAGGAGAGGAAGTCCGTTAGCGCGAGGTCCAGATGGCGCCCTAGTGACGAACGGCTCCTGCGGGCGGCCGGCCAACAAGCCAGCCAGCCAGCCAGTCCTCCCTCCCGCCCGCCTGCTGGCTAGGTTAATGGGTGTCTCGCCAGCATCCACCCTCAGGCACTTGATGGATCATTATTTACACATCACACTTCCGTATATTCATATTGAATATATACGTAATGTGTGCATTATAACGGAGTAATGCACACTTCACCTATGAATAGATTTCACTGTATCCGGTTGGTATGAACAACGGAGAGAGGGAGGAAGAGCTCAAACCACCCAAACCAGAAGGTAGAATAATATGGGGAGAGGTGCGACGTGTTAGTTTCTATGAAGCTATGACACGTAGGCATGAAACGTGGATAACGCGAGTGAGGAAGCATTTCTTCCTGGAGGCACGAACTGATGCAACACAAAATAAAAACGTCCTAAGTTAGGGTGATATCGTATCAAGATATAACACTAAAATATACATATTTCTGAAACAGGTTTGTGTTGGAAGACATTCTACCCATACGAGTGCGCGTTGGTATAATGACCGCTAACATTACGGCGTAGAATGTGGGTTGGAAGAAGTTTTATTACCAACATTAGGTACTGAAAGAAGCTTCACTTCTGACACTAAGTACATGCCAAGAAAAACAGCCACGCCACAAGAACAGCGGTGTGGGCCGGCAGGCAACCTATTCCCGTACGAGAGTTCCATCAACAATAACAACAGGACCGAGATCCATCGAAAGAACGGAGTCAAGGCGGCCGGAGTGTGGTCAGAGCAACAGGTGTAGCCATTGGCACGCCAGGCAGAGACGGGAGGTGTACACACACACACACACATACACACACACACACTAGCTCCTAACATGACATACACGCTCATGAGAAGCATGACGTTCATGGCTGGCGGGTGTACAGAAACTTTCTCATGTCCGGCGGTGACTCAATCCATTACCCGCCACAGACGCCTAGCCACAATACATCTTAATCTTTCGCGTGTACAAGGCAGACGAAAACTTAAAACTTTCCCCCGTGAATCGGGCACATGACTGGTAAATACAAGACGATCTAAACTGAGAGCATTTGTCATTAAAGTCAGTGATGTAGCAATAACGAGACAGGATTACATGATTCCCTTACGGATAACAGGATGGGAATGCAATAGTGAGACGGGATACAATTCAGAGAGGAAGCGGCGTTTCTGTGAACCTAGCATTTAAACCAAACGATTGACCCCTCACACTCAAAGTCTTGGAAAATGTGAGGAATTTAACTGATGAAACCCAGGACGAAGCTGGAGGAAATAGGTGCATGGCACAGATACGATCCTTCTGATGACTTCGTTTTCTTTTCAAACACTTCAACATCGCTCCAGCAAGGATATGACCGGGTTGTGAAATGGCGGTAAGGGGGTGACCAACATTATTCTATCTTCCTTGAGAGTGTTTAGATTACGAAACAATTAACCGGACGCTCTTAACTTCTTGAACTATAATGCAGGTTATTCTCACACCCGTATAACCAGTTCTAGGTCGAGAACTTTTATTAATATAAATGAAATTATATATATTCATATTTTACAGCAAACTGGCATGGCTGTAGAATTAATTGTAATTAATCTCACTGGTCACTAAAATTTGGGGCATGAGAAGCAAAACACTATTAAGATAAGGTCTTTGAAAAAAGCATTTCAAGGATCTTCTCTCGAGACAGATAAGATGGTGTGTACTATAAAACTAAAGCTAAAAATGATAACATAGCATGGGAAGATATTACAGCAAAAATGTAATGTAATTCTGAATGATGAAGTTCGCTTAGAAATTAGGCTTAGAATAAAGATCCTATATATACATATATAAGCCTATAACAGGTAGCTAATTCACTGACCAGCCCTTAGGGGCAAATGAATAGCTGAGTTGACTTTGGGCACACTGCTGTATCCACGATTCGAACACTGGTGAATCAGACTCAGCAGCGACGCAAACCACAACACCACGGAAGCCTGTTAGGCTACCTGGCCACGTTCGAAATAGCTCAGTCAATTATTTTTTTTTCTTTTCTTTGAGGGAGAGAGGGTAAGTTTTCGACAGAGAGTAACTATGTCATTTTGAAGATTTACCCAAACGAACATATAAGTATCAACAGGGCTTTTCAAAGGATCTATCCTTCGTCCCAATGGCAAATACATTTCCAAGGGTCACGTACACTTGAGAGGGTCAAACTCTCCTCACCCCTGTGTGCGTGAGTGCGCCGTGGAGACGTGGAATCCTTGAATGATAAAAGACAAATCTCTTGACATAATAGAAGTCAGAACTTTCGCTTTGAGGAGAGAAAAATATACAGAATATGACGGAGCTTATTGTATGAAGTTAGCACTTCTAGTTTAACAGAGAAAATCATTTAGAGGTTATGTGAGAATAGAACAAGCTAGAAAAAAAAAAAACTTGAGTAGTGAGGTCAATGTGGTAAGTAGAACAACCTGTTATGGTATATAACAAAGAGAACACGAAACTCTACAAAAGTAGCGGAATAATCTACAAATTGCCAGAGGTATGCGAACATCGCATTATACGATATTGGGAAAAAGCTGCTACTTCGAGAGGGAGAGGAAACCATTCATCCAATGCAGACGACATTAATGGGTCATCACCCACTTAACATTGTTAAGAATCTACGTGGGGCTACCCCTTTGTGCCGCGGGAGGGAATCCCTGTAACCTAAACACATCAACGACAGTAATCTCGTTAACAGTGTCCGGATCCAGAATGGCGGAAACCATCTACCTACGGGTTTCACAATGTATATATTTAGTTTTAACTCGCAAATCACATTGTGTCTGGTCACCAGGTGGCGGAACTACACGAAGAAGCCACACCCAACCTAATACCGACCCAAACGTACTATGGCTTCTTGGAGAGAGAGAGAGAGAGAGAGAGAGAGAGAGAGAGAGAGAGAGAGAGAGAGAGAGCGATACGGAATCATCTTAGACAAACAAGATAAACCAGTTTTTTTTTCCCATAAACCCTTCGTGTTCTTTTTTCGAGGGGGGACTACACAAGGATAAGGAAGAAGAGCTGGGTAAGGAAGACCAGTTCTTGTTGCTTTCCTTCGCGTCAGCACAGCCTGTCTTGATGCACTGCTGCCGCTTCTCCTCCTCTTCCGCACTAGAATTACTTTAGTGCAAATCTTAAAATTTGCTTCGTCCAGTTGACGTTGGTCGTGAAGCCTTGCGTCTGCCTCCAGAGATCGCTCTGGGACCAAACTTACCCCTGATGTCTCCCTGATCAGTCAGGCTGCTTTGAGCTGTCCAGTGTAGGTGGGAGCGTAACTCTTCAGCGAAGTTAAACAAGTTATGCAGGTCGTTAGCTGGTTAAGATTATTTGGGCTTTAAGCCTATCGACTGCCTGGGTCAGTGAGGCCGTTTTGGCGAGTTATACACCTGTCTAAATATCATAAACACCTTCCTCATGTGTTCATGATGATTCTATGCCCATACACGCTCTCTATGTCTCTATATATCTATACGGGCCTTCTTCGGTAGTACTTTTGTCCTAAAGCAGTGGTTCTCTGCCTTTGCGGAGTTGTGCCTCCCTGCCATTCTTGCAGGGTTGAGACTCTGCCTTCCACAACTCTCTGCAGATATCATATATCTCACACTTGTGCATTGGGGAATGTCAGAATGACAGCAAGAAAAAAAAAGAATAGAGCTAATAATGACATTCTTCAAGGTCATATTACTCTCCAGACTTGAATACTGTGCTAACGATATTTCTCAAGGTGAGAGAAAACGTCTTTCGAAAAAGGAAAAAGAAAATATAAATCCAGCACTAAGTCTGTTGGTTGTTTCTGGACTTTAGGCCTATCAAACTGCCAGGGTCATTAAGGCCGTCAACGTCAAGTTACTACATCCACCAACCGAAATATCTTCAACACCTTCTTCAGGTGTTATGGATAATTCTCATCACCACAGACACTCTCACTACGCATGCGGTTCTGGGGCTCACTACGTCAAAATTCAGAATCATGGAGAATGACAAAAATCGCTCAGGTAAATAAACTTATAAATGTTAAATCATAGGAGGCATTGTCTCCAATCTACTGCACACGAAATACATTTGATATTTTGAAACAAACAGAACGATTAAAAGTAAACAAGAGTCCTGGGCCAGATGGTATTGATGCGAGGGTCTTGAGAGAATGTAAGAAGTAAATGTTCCGCTTTTAAATGTGCTTAAGTAGTCTCTGGAATCAGGCGTAGTTCCTAAGCATTGAAGGACAGCAAATGTCGTTCCTATTTTTAAGAAAGGAGATTGATCTACTGCCTCCAATTATCGTCCTATCAGCTTGATATCTATTGTGGGGAGATTTCTCGAATCAATAATAGCGGACAAAATACGGGAACACTTGGAGAATCGTGGTCTGTTTAGTGACTCTTAACATGGGTTTACAAAAGGGAAATCATATCTCAGTAACCTTCTCTCTTTCTTTAATAAAGTATTTGAAACTGTTGATCAGGGTTAAACTTACTTAAGGCTTTTGACAGAGTACCTCATGAGCATCTGCTTGGAAAAATGGCGGCAAACGGCAATGGGATTTGTGTATTTAATTGGATTAGGGCGTGGCTCACTGACAGGAAACAAGAGGATCTGCATCAACGGAGTTACATCGGACTGGGGCAGTGTAGCCAGTGGTGTTCCTCAGGGGTCAGTCTTGGGACCGCTCTTGTTCATCATATATACTAACGATTTGGATATAGGAATAACCAGCGACTTAAAAGTAAATCTGCCTATGATACGAAAATAGGGACCGTATTTGACTCAGATGAAAATTCAGTGATTTTGCAGAGGGACTTAAATAGATTATCAGAATGGGCCGGTACATGGGATAATGGAATTCAACATGGATAAATACAGGACACTTGGTGTGGGTAAAGACAGGAACACTGATTACACATTAGGCAATATTGCTATTGGTAAAACAGAATGCGAAAGAGATTTAGGAGTACTGGTGAGCAAGGACCTTAAGCCGCAGCAACAATGTATCATTGTGTAATAAGACTAATAGGATGTGAGGGTTCATTCATAGGTATGTTAGCAATAAAACTACGAGTATTATTGCAACTTTATCTTGCGTTGGTGAGACCACACGCGGTACAGTTTTGGGCTATATACTATGCAGTTGATATAGATCGTTTAAAAAGAATACAAAGGTGAATGACAAAAATGCTCCCTGGAATTAGAAACCTCAGTTATGAAGAAAGTTTAAAAAGACTGAATTTACACTCACTTAAGAGGAGGAGGGTTAGAGGGGATATGATTTTAAGTTTTTAAATGGGTGAAGGGCATTGATAAAGGTAACATAAAAAAGTTCTTAGCATGGCACCACCGGATAGAACAAGAAATAATGAATCTAAATTAGAAAAAAAAAATAGATTCAGGTCGGATGTGGGGAAATATTGGTTCAGGAATAGGGTAGTAGATTTATGAATCAAGCTGCTGAGTACAGTGGTGGAAGCTAGGTCTATAGGCAGCTTTAAACGAAGGTTGGATGTGTTTATGGTTCAGGCGGCTGGTTGTAGGGTGGACAGACTCAGGACCTGCCTAGCATGGGCCAATAGGCCTCTTGTAGTGTCCTCACTTCTTACGGTCTTAAGTACCAAATGAATGCTTTTGTCAGCCGTCTGCAGAACAGCCATTTCTCTAACGTTCTCAAATATTGGAATATGATGTTGTGACGCAATAGGCGTCCCAACTGTGCATATATTCTTTGCTAAATTTGAACGTGTTACAAATGCACTACATACATCATCAAGCGTTCATTTCAAGGCCCTCCACAATTTACGGAAACTTAAAATAAACCGAGTCAGAGGTGCTAGACCAAGAATCCTACTTTCTATATCAAATCTGTATATCATCAAGAACCCAGTTGTACCAATTATGTTAAATTATATAGAAACCACACATCCGCCTCTTCGACCTTTACCCAAAATTGTTCGCCACACTCATCTGTCCAGAGTTTGCACAGACTACAACCAGTAAAATCCTTTCCGATTCTATATCCCCACTACTTGTTCTAAGTATTCCATGACTAGAGATACATTAGCTAGCATTACTGGTGAAGAATGCAAATTACTAAGGACCACCACCACTGACCATCACCCAAACTCTTGCCCCAATACCTCTTCTACCAAATCAAATATCCATTATAACTCTGTATGCCCTACTCAAGCAGCACATGTAAAGAACTAACATGAAATATGCTTGCTCTGCTGTACGAGTCCGTTGTATGGTTAATAAGTCCACCTGACACATGCACGTTCAATGATGATAGTACTCATTTGTTATTGTTGTTTACGGATCTTGTATTGACTTGATCCGACTTTTTGTACAAAAACTGAAGCATAGTTCTTTTTCACTCTAATATTAGTATACATACTTCTCGACCAAGAATACTTAATTATTACCCATGATTAATTTGTCGTCGTATCTTGATTTGATCCCTGTAATTCTTTCTGCTAATCTTGAAATATTACTTGCTATCATAATACTTTGAGATGAAACATGTATTTCTTCGATCCAACAGAATTTCTAAATATATGGTGTTTATTCCAATCTCTCTGACTGCTTCTTTACTAGTTTAGTGTAATTCACTCATTCTTGTCATAATGGTGCTGGGGTCTGGTATTTCTGCCGCTACTAATCGGAGACTCCTCACACTAACGTTTTTTTTCCTCTCACCTTTGCCTTGGTATTCTTGTTTAAAGTGCTATTATGTTGCAATCGTATGAACAGTCCTATGGTGTCATAGCACGTCTAAAAACAAAACCAGTTCAGTCATCAAGCCTTAACAAAAGGACGTCAAATGGGTATGCACGCTACAGATACAATTCAGTAATGAAATTATTCATCTGCTTACTTTCAACTTATGTACACTGTTTGTTAACACTGTTCAGTTCGCTGTAGTACTGACTACCACCTTTAGCTGTACTTAGTTGTGTTGATATGATTAACACCTCAGGTTATACTAATACACTCTACATAGTTTGGCATTAGTGCGTGTGGAAGGTTAGGGCTTGTCACCTCTTCTCACAAAACCAAAATCCTCGACAGACCTCTCCCCTCCACCACCACCACTACCATTATCACCAAAAAAAAATAAAAGTCACTAGAGGAATTTGGTTTAATATCAAGTCATATTGATTAGAATAAGATGTACCTGTATCTTTGATTAGATGTAGGAACATTGGAGCTATTGTAACTAGACTTATCTACCAGTGTAAAGAGAAGTTTGTAGTAATCAGAGTTGTAGCTGGCCTCAATCTTTGATATAGGGCCAATGTCAGAGTAATCAAAATGATGTATACACATCGCTTTGCAATCATCTCTGGTTATATGTCTGCATGCAATAACAACATTCAATAATATTTATATCCCCCAATTCTGTGGCCTTATTTGATATTGTTAGATAAGATAAAATGCTCCAAATGATGCTCCACAGCTGCTACTGTATTCTGTATATGTTACATTAGCAGTGCAGAGCCGGATCAACTTAAAATCTAAAGCACATAGTGAGATAGAGCTGAACTGATGAATTACTGAAAGTCTGTTTCAATCATTGGGATTCCTATGAAAATCTATTTTGATGAAAATATGATTGTTTGAAAATCGGATGGTCCGATGAGATTCATCAGAATAGAGCTACCTTTTGCCTGTGGCCATGTTGAAGCGCATGGAAAGAGATTGGATTTAAACATTCAAATCAGTCAACCTTACCTAACCCCCAACTAGGGGGCTTGGCTCTCTTAACCATAGCTCAAGTAAAGATACTCAAGAGATGGACAGTAATTCAAAAAGAAACAAGAAGCATGGACCCTAGCTTGCAGCCTTCATGCACATTACTCAACTGAGTGAAAGTGCACATGCATTGCTGGTGAATGCATTCATGAATGGTGGCTTCTTTTAGTATAAACTTTTCTAGAATTAGTTTTATGCTTTGATATCGTGCGTGGCTGCTAGATTTAGTGAAACTGAAAATTTCTCTTCTTACTTTTTCCCATACTGATTTTGCAACAATGAAAAATAAGATATAACAGTTGATTATAGTAGACAAATGCTTAATTGCATTTGTTGTTTCAGTTACAGGAAGAAAGTATCACCATAAAAGTCCTGCTGTAAAAAAGATATGATATGATTGATTGTAGAAGGTACATGTTTGATTTTATATGCTATTTCAATTACAGACAGGACATCTCACCATGCAGGCCCTTGACTGAAGCAGATGCAGAAATACTGAATGTCTGGTTTTCACGAACTGGATATCTTTTCTCGTACCTAATCCTGAATGCAGCCCACAGGGGACAAGATGAGAACAAGCTGATACTAATAACGCCTGCTCAACACTTCTTGCTAACATGTGAATGGAATCTGAATTTTTCTAATGTGACTAGCACCTTTTATTAATAATCAAGCACCTTTAATATCTTGATGTTGAGAGAACAGATATGAAATTTTTATACATATGAATGTTTCATGAATGAAAGATATAGCACAATAATTTGAAGTAACTTATATAAAAGCATGTTTTACAGTAGCAAAAAGTTGATAACATTTAGTTATTCGGTGAAGTTTTTTGATGAGTTATGAATTACTGAAGATCATAATTGAAGATGGAAAGCTTGACAATGAATTACTCTACATTAGATAGCAGTATTATTATTTTTTAACACAATCAGGTTACCAAAAGAAATGATAAGATGGTCATTGCTGTATAATTCATAAGGAAGGCTTGGTTTGAGAAGTTCAGAAAAGTGTTTGTTATGAAGAACCATGTCAGGAGACAAGATTAGTCACAAAGGTGAAAAATTGTTTCAGTGAGGACTGTGAGAAACTGGTCTGGGTGGGTAATTTTTAGAAGCACAAGTGTATTCAGATAGGTGAGAAATTGCTTGAATGTGAGGTGGGGAAGGATTCTTTAGCAAGACTTTACACAGAAAATCTACTTTAATATGTATAAGTTTGTTTATACAGGTGAAAAAAAGTTGGATTGTCAAGGATGTGGGAAACTTTTTACTCAGAACTGGAATTGTAAGAAGATTGAGATTTTTCAAACAGATGAGAAAAGATGTGAATGTGAAGAGTGTGGGAAAAGATTCCTTTCAAAGGATTACCTAAATGGACATATTAAAACTTACACAAATGATAAAAAGTTTGAATGTGAGGAATGTGGGAAACTATTTACATGGAAACGTTACCTTAAGAAGCATAAGCTTATTCACACAAGTGAGAAAAAATATGAGTGTGAAGATTGTGGGAAAAGGTTCCGGACAAAGTATTACTTAAGAGACCACATTAATATTCACACAAGTGAGAAAAAATTTGAATGTGAGGAATGTGGGAAGTTGTTCATTAATAAAGGTGGCCTTAATAGACACAAGATTATTCACACAGGTGAGAAAAAGTTTGAATGTGATGAGTGTGGAAAGCTGTTCACTCAAAAAGGCAACCTTAATATGCATAGGGTGGTTCACACTGGTGAAAAAAGGTACAAATGTGAAGATTGTGGGAAGAGATTCTCTGGAAAGCGTAACCTGAAAAGACATATCAATATTCACACAAGTGAAAAAAAGTTTGAGTGTAAAGAATGTGGGAAATTATTCATTGATAAGAGCAACCTCAACAGGCATAAGCTTATTCATACAGGTGAGAAAACGCATGAATGTGATGAATGTGGTAAGCTATTCACTCAAAAGAGTAGTGTAAACATACATAAGTTCCTTCACAGGTGATGTAACGTAAGGGTATTTCTTGAAAAGGGCATCCTCATCACCCATAGTTTTTTTTTTACAAAGTTTAAAAGAGTATGACACTATGAAGAAAAGAGTCTCTGGAAAGAGTGACCTTGAAATTTACTTTAATATGTACAAAGGAAAGAAAAGGTTTCATTGTAAAGATTGGCAAAATAGTCACTCAGAAGAATCATCTTGGAGCACATTGGCACGTAAAAATTGCCTCAATGTGAGGAATACGGAAAACAGTCATATTCTTTGTCAGCATGATTAGAAAAGGTTGATGTAAGGAATGTGTTTACATTCATCTAATCCAGAAACAGATATATATTACCTACCCACCAACTATACTCTAATTAGTGGCACAGTTACTTGGACCAGAGTTAGGTAAAGTCAGCAAAACTGCCTCTTGAAGGAATGTAGAGGAAGAACTAATGTGGAGCCAGAAATAAACCATTCATTAGTAACATATGTTCATTAGCTGTAGAAGAGCTGCAGCTGGTTGACACTGTAATTAGGGTACATGAAGGTAAATAACAGTCCTCACAGTTGGACTGTGGTATCACACAGTGATTATGAGGTTCATCCATTTTTGTGAACATTTATAGCAGCATACTTGGACAATTGATGTATTAATGTCATGCTCTATGAATTGTAACACTTATCATTCCAGACATAAATGGGTAGCCTCCCATTAGTATCTTGTTTTCTTGATTATATATTACACACATATAGTAAGTTAGTAAGTAGCTAAGGTCATGATTTAAGAATTAGATAAAGAAGCAACAAAGATACATACACATGCTTACATATTGGAAAGGATCATAATTTTGCGCATGATCAAGATATTCCTATGAGTCCCTGTGGACTCATAGGAACATGCTTACATATGAAAGTAATAGAGTTTTTATGTTGTGCAGATGTAAAGCAAAGTCATTTCTGCTGAACAGAGCCATAGAAAACTTACTAAATGTATATTTAGAAAAACAGAAAAAATGCAGCGGTAGCACTAGAAAAATGTCTTTATTCATTGAACTACCATTGTCAATAATATATGACTTTGATCTTTAGTGAGCGAAATGGACAAAGATTTACAAGGAATCAGAATGCTAGAAAAATAGAATCTGACTCACAAATTAAGTCCCAGTCATCCTGTTCATGACAGTGACAATTTTCTGATCGATAACAAATTCATCACTTACATTGAGGCCATCCCAGAAAAAGGCCATTCACTTGAACAAGAGGCCAAGGCAGTATCTATCTATCTATCTACCTATCTATATCTCTGATGCTCATTCCCTCCCAGACCTCTCATCCTTGTCCTTGCATGCCTCTTTTGCATACACCATTCTACACATTCTTCCCCAATTATTCTTCCTCCATTACTCTTCCACTCTATTTACCCATGTCACAAGTGGTCTTCCTTTCCCAATAACCCCTTTGATTATACTATCATACATTCTCCTTGTAAACTCTCCATCTTGCATTCATTTTACATCCCCAATCCACCTCAGAGTATTGTGTTTCACCCATTGCACCACTCCACAATTCATTCTCTTTGCCTTCCCTGCCATACCACATCTCTCATACACCATTTTGTTACTTTCTGTATTCCATCTTGTCATACTACATGTTTCTCTCAAGTAATTCATTTCCACAGCTTAGATTCTTGACCTCTGTGACTCGTGTCACTTTTCAGCTGCATAGGTCAGGGTTGGGAGGACCATGCTGTCCTTTAATCCTTTCTTCCCTTTCATACTTATATCTCCACCCTTTGTTATTTTATTAAGGAACCAAATGACTTTTCTACCCTGCACTGCTCTCTCCCTTGCCTGTCCTTCCATAAAATCAAAATTACACAAGATAGCACCAAAATACTTAAGTATGTTCACCTCTTCTAGTCTTTCTCCCCTAATATCTATAACGTAATTTAGCACACTCTGCTCTCACTCAATAGGGTTTTGCAAAATCTATATTTTCACTCTGCTTCCTTTCAATTACCATTACTTTTACACACATTTACCTTCAATTGCCTGTTCATACACTCATCATAAAAAACACAACCTTCTGCAAACTATCTTCTGCAAACAGGCTTGTCACTAGCCACTGTACCTCACCACCACACTTCATCTCTACTCCCCTTTCCCAAGTTTTGCTTAAATATCTCTTATCTCTCCATCCATATAAATGTTAAAAAGCCTCAGTGACATCACACAGCTCTGCCTAGCACCCACATATCTATTAGAACTTTGCTCAAGTCCTCATACACTCTTACAGTTGCATTTGCTCCTTTATAAGTTTTCATACCATCCAACAATTTTGCCCCTACCCATATATCCTTCACATCTCATAAAGCATTTCACTAATCTCTGTCATAAGCTTTCCCAAGATCAATGAAAGCTGCGTACAGTGTCTTACCTTTTGTTAGATACTTTTCCACAGTCATTCTTACCACAAAAATATGATCCCAACAGCCATAATCTTTTCTTAAACCCCCTTGCTCCTTGCTGATTCTGCATTTGGTCTCTTCCATTATTCTGTCAGTCAACACTCTAGCATACAATTTTCCTGGTATACTTAACAGACATATTCCCATATAATTACTACATATATTCTTTGCACCTTTTCCTTTAAATAGAGGAACATTGATAACTCACACCCACTCCTCAGGCATAACTTCTGCTTCCATCTTAAATTGCACCTCAGTTGCATCCAGTCTATCACACTCTTTTCTCCGTAATTCAACATTTCTGTTGCAATCACATCCATTCCAGGTGCCTTTCCTTCCTTCAGCCACATTATTGCTCTTTTTTCCTCCTTTCTTGCTTTAGGCCCCTGCGCTTGTATCCTTTTCCTTCCACCCTCCATATCCATGCATGTAATAACTGCTGTCCCATCTTTTCCTTTATTCATCAGTTCTTCAAAATACTCTCTCCAACTTCCTATTACTTCCTCCTTTTGATTCAGCAATGCTCCTTCCTTATTTATTACATTTGCATATGCACAATAAGTTTGTGTATGGTTGGTTTAAGCAGCACCGCAGTGGAAGTGTACCATTTTCTGGCCCCATTCTAATGAAAATGGCCAAGAAGTTTCATCAATTGGGAATTATGCACTGCATGATTTCAAAGATGTATGTTATGTTATGGCACCCACAACCTGAAAATGGGTTGCTGAGTTGTCCACAGATAAGATTACAAGATTCAGGAAAAAATGATCAAAGACTGCTCTAAGGCTCATGTTTTCCAAGCATTAGCTTGTTATTGTGGTCATTTGTCTAGAATGGATATCACCATGAAGAATATTGGTGTGAAACAAGCATTTTAACAATAAAATTATACTTTGAACATTTAAATTTCTGTATAGATATGTAGAAATGGACTTCTTGCTTTGTTACTCTGTTGCTGTGATTTTTATGACTTTCATTATTTTTATGTGACCAAATGTTATATTTATGTGAGACACTGAACACCTAATATTGTAAATGACGATAACACAAGTTTGCATTAACCTGTATAGAGTAGGATTGGTTAGAATGTCCATCTATGCAATGACAAAACATAAAAAAGATATTTTGATTTATGAAATGATAGATTGTCATGTAAAGTAAGAGAAAACTCTTGAAAGGTATTTTACCTTTATATTGGCCTGGTTTAGTGCTAAGTTATTGACAGATGGGGTGTGCTTGATACATCTGAAAGGTCCTGGAAACAGTGGATTACTTGGAGGTGTTTCTTTCTCATAATCTTCGTTTTCACACTATATTCTCATTTCTTACATAGGCACAACATTAATGGTGAAAACTTGATTGTATTTAGAAATGTTAGATTATGCATCCAAAAATGAGTGGAAGGATGGGAAATAGCTATTGGGAAAATTAGATAGTTTGTTTTTCTTTTTCTTAAACTTGGTGTCACACTCAACTTTTATTGCATACACAGGCAGAGAATTGGTAGTTAATAACATGAATATATGGTTTCAGAAGTGGTAGAGGATGTGTGGATCAGGTGTTTGAGATGAAGAATGTATGTGAGAAATACTTAGAAAGGCAGAAGGATTTGTATGTAGCATTTATGGATCTGGAGAAGGCATATGATAGAGTTGATAGAGATGCT
>JAUTXX010197050.1:0-25888 GCA_032273605.1 Panulirus laevicauda | reverse complement strand
GGATGAACACCTGGATCGGGTTTGGGCCCACTGCCACTCCTAGGATTCGAACCCATGCGAGCCTGACCCCAGGTGCGCCCGTAATGGTGTGTGCTTGTATGTGTTAGGGGGAAAAATTTCGTAGTGTGAACTACTTTATTGAGCTAATCAACGTTGGTCTAACAACACGGACAAAGGGATCTCCCTGCTGTCCTCGATGGTCAAAGCACCAGTTGGATCCAGCAACTGTCAGGTACCTTGAGGGTGTGGGGCACTAGGTCCTGTCTGGGTGTAGCGTCGGGTCCTTGGGCGGGTTGTGTCCGTAAAGGGTGCGTATGGCGCTACAAGGTCGCGGTTGTAACGGGAAGGCCAGGAAGCCCTCCCTCTCTACCCACACATACACACATACAAGGAATCAGTTTACCCCTTGACACAGACGACTCGGGCCAAGCACCTGTGAAAAATGTGTTCCTTAAACTATTGTATATCGTATTAGTATATGTTTACATCTCATCCTCTCCAAGTCGTTTTATGCCACACGACAGCGGGAAAAACATAATCTTATTTTAAGAAAGTCCTCTAGATCAGCTACACGAGTTTTATGTCTTGTTTCAAACTCTTTGAGATCACTAATAGTGGATTGGTATACAAGTTACGCAGCAGCCAACGCTGAAAATAACCATCCTTTCTTGAATATTAAGAAGTGTTTGTGTAATGGTGACGAGTTTATTTTGAGAATGAAGTTTGTAGCTGCGGGCGACTCCCAGGCAGCACCACAAGGCATAACAAACAGACAGAACTGGCCAATGGTGAAGGAGCGCGCCCCTCCTCCTTTGTGACGTCATCCACGTGTCTGCGTATGAGCAATTGGCGAAGCGTTTTCTCTCAGACTAACAATAATGCATAAGTTCACACGAAAGATGTTTGCTCTTAAGGTTTGTAGTAACTGTTCCTTGATTGTTATCATCGTTACTTATGGCAATACATCGGATGCCACAACCTTGTAACGGTCCCTCACTTACGGTTTTGCTCGGACCGTCATCTGTGATAATTTGTACCATTACCCTGCCCAGTGGAGCAAGGCACACAGAGGACCCCTGGTGGGGCTGTGCTGGTTATTACATGGTAAAGTACACTACTTCTTGTTCCACCTCGCCCAACCTCATCACTTTCCTTCCAATTTTTTTTCAAGCGAAATTTACTTGTTTAGTAACGTTGCATGCTAAACCCACTGTTCACGTACGAATTTTCTTTCACATTTTTGCGCTGAACAACAGAAAATAGGATACCACAGAACTGCGTGGATGTAGTGTAATGTTAGAGAATGGGGACTGTCAAACTTAAAACCTCATATATTCATTTTTTTTTACCAGTAACATAACTATGAAATGACTGGAGGTGATATATTTTGCACTTGGGTTGTTACTAATGGTTTATGGGTAGATATGTGCCTTAGATAGCAGGAATAACTTGTGATTAGTTATTGTAGTGAGTAATCATAGATACGGTAGCTGATGCACTGTTTGAGATTGTTATTACTTAACGGTATAGTAGTATCAAGGATGTTAGAGGATACGTATGTTAGTAGTGCTGGAAGTAAATTGTACATTGTTGGAGATGGCAGTAGTGTTGGTTGGGTAGTAGGAAAATGTATCTACTTTGACCTCGGGTTTTATAAGGTGTTAGTCGTAATTGGTCGATAGATTTTTGAATTCGTATTTCATATTTCTAAGGGTATTATAAGCGGTATTTATAGTGGTTTGAGTTGTTAGATGTAGTATTTAGTGTACTGTTGGTTAGAGGAATGAGTTGGTGTATCAACGAAAAAAAATATTTCATATATTTTTGACAGCACAGCTAGCACTAATACCCGACACAATGTTTACAGGTTTAGCAAGTCAAATAAAGCATGCAGTAGAAAGATCTTACGTAAGAAAGTATACTTGACGACCTCTTCCTAAAAACACACTCGTGGAGATTTATTTCGTATTTGGCTCCCTTGTACGTTAGCCTAAGGTATGAAAAGAGTCGCCTAGGATCAAGGTCTGCCGCACCCTTCCCCACCGCCCATACACGTGCATTCCTCTGCCACCAGCCTCAGAGCAGTAACCTTGGCTGGGGACGCTCATTTACATGAATAGGAGTGGGTGCAGCTAACCAGGTGTTGCCCAGATGGCTATTGTCCTAATTTGTTGTAAATTCGTTCGTTGCTTTGCAGTTTGGCTGGTAGCAAGGGAGTGTAGTACAGAAAAAGAAAAAAAGCTGTGGTTAGTTCATTTATCTGCTGCAGTTGAAGTTGACATGCTGAGTTAACAATGACAATAAACGGATGTATATCTCATAAATTCATTTCAAAGACTACATAGAATAATGAAATTGTACTCAGCTTACCATTCTAAATTTAGTATTATTTATTTATCTTGCTTAACAAAGTCATTTTGTATGAAAATTTAATTTTAAAGGGTTATTGATACTTTAACACATGAGAGCAAGGATAAGTTTTGTAGTCGTTCATGACCCTAAGAATTTCTAGGAAGTTTTTATACGTTTAAAATCACAGAAGCTGCTCTTTACAGATAGCATTAAAATTAATCACAAAGTCGAGCACAAATCCCAAGCATGTCATTTTCAAGCCAGTCCATTTTCAAGGTAAATAGAAAAAATCCACACAAGAGATCACAACACCACGTGAATGTAAGCTGATTTGGCCGGAGCCAACACCAAATGGGGATAGTGGGGGATGGATGAGTGCTACCGGGAACGTCTGCTGGGTTGTCCAGTTGCAAATCTTTTTCTAACTACTTTTTGTGAAAATATTTTCGGTTCAATTAATGGTAAAGTTAAAAAAGAATAATGCTTTTCACATCATATTAGACTGGTGGAACGCATTTATTGTGATAAGGGATGAAGCGTTCGACTCCATTTTAAATTAACAGCGCACAGCATTATATCAAGAATCATTCATCGTTATTGCAAATCCAGGGTCACGTTTGGATTTCCTAAGCATTGAATTGGTACTATTTTTTGTGACTAAACAGATGAATGGTTGATTTTGAGAGAAAACATTTATTTGACTAAAGAAATCTGGATGCTAATTTTGTAGGGTAAGCAGTAGCTTACCTTGATGTATTATACGGCACTGGTTGGTAGAAAAGTTTATATGTAACAGAATGCTGCATGATTTTCATATAAAGGTATCAGAGATATAGTGATAACAGGGAACATCTTGAACTTAGTGGTCAGCTGAGTATTTGATTCCTATGAATTCGCTTCGTGTTACGTGCCCACCTCAGTTTAAGCTGTTTATGCTGAGCTCATCTCAGACGTAAGTAGACATTACGTCGTATTTCCTTGCTGCAGAGAAGACCTTGGGGGAAGACCAGGTGTAACAGACTATGTAAAAGGCGCGACAGCTTTTTTAATTGAAAACACACTTACCTCTGTTACTACCCCGTGTATGACAGCGGTAAGCATATTGGTAAGGTACAATTTGCCGTACTCGTTTCCTCACTCTGAATTGACACATATCGGCACGACTTGAAGTGTGTGTGTGTGTGCGTGTGCAGGCTACATCTGTCCTTGGGGCCAAATTAAAGAAATCAGGCTAGCCCTTAACGTTCATCACGCTGTTATGAAACTGATGCACGTAGACAAAGTGTATTTTCGAATATTAGAGAGTATCGTTAATTTCATCGGCCAAAATATTAAAAGTTCTGGTTGTACGACTGATAAGAGTTTCATTTGAATCAAGAATGTTGATGTCAGGTAAATCAGTCACCGGGTAATAAATACGATTTATTCTTAGCGAGAAACTGACACGGGTTTATTGGAGGTCGCATGACATGATGATAATGAAGGAGAGGCACAATAGGGTAGGCGGCTGACATCATGAAGCTCTCCGTGCTCTGGGACCTTGACAGAAGGTGTCAGCTCGCCCACCAAGCATCCCTGCTCCTCCCGCGCTCGCCGGACCGATGCCCCTTTGTTATACAAAAACATTGCCAACACTTCCTGATGTAATTGTCTTGTTATAGTAAGCATCGTTTGACCTGCGTAGTTAGAAGACGCATTCAGGCGGTTTATTCTTGTTGTAATGAATAACAATTATAATCATAAGTTTTTTCTTTCAAAGAATACACAACACTTATTCACACTATTTTGCCCCTCAAATAAGCTTGTATTCTTCGAACATTTTTTTTAAATGATTGTGAAATAGTGCCTGTCAAATATTCTATGAGGGTGACAGTAGTATATAGATACAGTCGGTTAATGGGATGGTCCGTAGTTTGCATAAAAAGCTACTTGAGAAGTCTGGTAGTAAGTGTAGTTTTTGGTAATATGATTGAGTTTACTGTCTGGTAGAGAGTCCTGTCGTTGGTAGGTCAAATTGACAACTGTCCATTAGTGACTGGTGTTGGTTGTAACATGTTGGTTACTACAAACTGGTAGTGAGCGCTGGTGGTGAAGTGGTAGATGCGGATGTTTATTATTGTCCGATAGTGAGCTTTGTGGCAGTAATATGGTGGCCTTACTACGGTAAGGTAATGAGCCATTGTGTGGTAGGTGTGGTTTAGTTTATTACCGTCTCGCACTGAGTGTTGGGAGTTGTATGGTTGAGTTTGCTGGTATGTGAGCGACGTTTCGAGTGTACTTTTGTGTAATAGAATGAAAATAGCAATTATAAGGAGGAAAGGTTACTGAACTGGGGTAGATGGTTGCACTTGAAAGTTTAGGTAAGGGGAAGGTGCGAACAAACAACTAGTTGCATGAAAAATGGCTGAGGTGTCTGAAGGACTAAGGCTTCCGCGCGTCCTTGTGTCGGCACACAGTAACTCCTACGTCGTATCTCCGGACTACGATGCTAGTAAAATCTACGTTGCGCTAAGTATCCCTTTTAATATATATATATATATATATATATAATGAAATTCTCGGAGATTAGTTATCTAAATGTTACGTAAGTCCGTAAAAATGTAAATATGAATTTTTTGAGTTGTATCTAGTGATATAGATAGCTTATTACATTTTATAATAGAGGATATAAATCATAGACTTTCAGGACCATTGTGCATACGAGCTACTGGGAGTTCCTCTTATATCTCAGTTAGTTTATAAACTCATACTGATAACGGTATTGACATTCTTTAGGTTTTTGTTCCTTATATCACCAGTAGCGTTCGCCTGATATATACCCTCTACTTATTTCCCATAGCTTACCCATTGTATGCATTTTATCTTCCAGGCTGCATCATGTTAAATTCCTAAGGGCATATATACCAAAGCCTTCATACCGAAACTTTCACTCTTTTGTAAATTACTGGTAAATAATTCTCGGGCGTCATTTTAATAGGTTTTCTCAGCTGTTCTTATGTAATCCTATGGACAGTTAATGTCGGTCTCAACTGCACTTATGTATCCAGCAGACAGCTTGTTTCTGTCTCCGTAACTTAATCCTACAAGCAGATAGTGTCGATCACGTACGTGTGCGATTGCATAGAAGATATTCCCAGCTGCACCTATCTTACAGATAGCTAGTCTCATTCAGACTTGTGCAAGTTATTCTACAGACAGCTAGTGTCGGTCGCCCAGACATGTGCAATAGCCATATGAGCAAATGTCAGTCCCAGACATGCAGTAGCCCAGTTGTTTTTGTGAACTCCTTTTATGTAATCTTACAAATAGAGTTGTCACTCCTAGACGATTTTTTTGGCCACAGTTTATATGAATCCCAAGGCTCCATCAGTATTGTTTCCTTGGTTATATTAACGTAATCCCCAAGGTATACGTCACTTATATTTTTAGCCATACTAATTTCATGTCTTAGGTTACACTTTGTAATCCCTTGTTTCATATTGTAATACTTCTAGGTTTGAGTATACATCAGACTGCACTTTTTAACTTCCCCAGTTTACATGACTAATTTCTATCAGGCTGTATGAGTATGGAATTTCCTCGGGCAACATGTATGTGAATAATTAATCTCCTGGTAACATTTTCAATTACAGTGATTATATATGTGTTGGCTCTGTATTCCTCCATGCTATAGTCACATAATCCTTATATGCTACCCTTAATCCCAGGCTACAAGTATATCACTCCAGACTTCAACTATGCCGTCCCCCAGTCTCCACTTACGGGATCCCTTGGGTAAAGTTTATGCAATGTCCCCTACCACATTTACGTAATCCCAAGGATGTGTCTACTACATAAGTCAGGTTAGCGATTGGATACTTCTGTAAACCTTAAACTAATCAAATTCTCCAGACTGCTGCATGCGATATCTACAAAGAAATATGTATGTAAAATCCCAGGCATCATTGTAACCAGTAATCTTCAGGATCACGTTCGTCAACTTTCCTGCCATATAAAGTATGACTTTTAAGGACCCTAGCAGAACCGCAGTCGTAAAACACCTGAGACATGATTCAGATCCGTAAAAAACTACACAGGTGTTTATGACGTCAGAAACACACACCGACTGAAAGTAATGTAACTTTATATGCTTTGAGCCATAGATATTGCAAAGTAATTTCCATGGTAAAGTGATGCAATGGTGAGCGTTGCTGACATTCTGAATTTACGAAGGTACGACAGCATTCGCATCTTGGACAAGAGAGTTCGCCCACAGCTAACCCTGGTGTTTGTCTTTCTCTCGGTACTGGTTGAAGAATGAGTACCCGACGATAGCAGTTATGAGGTATACAGTCTCGTGCTGTCTTGGATACCATAAAAAAAAGAAGTGAAAAGCAGCCTAACGACCTTAATGAAATGTGGCTTGAGAGGTGTCTGTTGGTTGTCGTCTGGCGGGGCCATATATATGGCTTTTATAACATATCTGATAGATTATCACGCATAAGATTTTGTCTTGAACAACAAGGAAGATATTGAATGACATGAAAAAATGCAAATTAAGATTTAAGAACTTCATTTAGCTCTTTTACTTAATACGCGGAAAGCACTAGGTATATCTATCGTTATGGATGGAATACTTGAAATTTCATGATAAGATTGAAGTATCGGGAATTGGCATCCAGATAATGTTTGTGCATAATTGTTAAAGCATGTACTTCATAAGACAAGCGAGTCCAAATAACAGTCTCTCGATAATTTTAGAATGCAAGTTGCAAAAAAATAGGAAAACAGCCCGTCACTGTCCGCCTCTGTTACATAACTTTGACACCTCTATATCTATTTATTCAACAAAGAAACTGATTAAGCACAATTTTCACTCCAGACAGAATAACAAAACACAAAGTATCTATGCTGATAGCTTTCTCAACTTTGTCTTTTGGAGGGTTGGAAGTGCTGCATAATGGTAACAGATTAGAGAAGAATGTTTGAATAAACAGTTAGGCATACCCTACAAATTGAAGTGTTTGCCATAACTCATTGCTCTTGAGCTTGATAAAACCACTGCCGTAGACATTTTATTTATCTCTTATTCTTTTTCCTTACTAATTGCCCTAATTACCTTGGGATTGGATTGTAACATGTTGGTCTTTAAAGCCAGATACACATATGCAAGCATAACTGTTAACAATCACTACAAATCGCTGTGGATTCCCTCAGACATAGGCCTTTGGAAGCATGATAAAAATGATGCTTTAGTCAAATATGCACTAGATAGAAATACTGTTGGACACAGCTTTGGGTTACCAGAATTAGTAAAACTGTATTAGAAAGTGGCTGACAGATCTGTTTGAAGCAAGTTCAAGTCCAGAGTGCAAATTAGCACTGTTAGGTCCATTTTCCATCACACTGAAATGTGTCAAGTAAGACTGATATGGAGAAAGTAACAAGGTCAGTAGACTACAAGAGCTCACTTACCCAAAGGGTTGGCTATAGGTACTATTGGTTTTGGCACTTGTAAAATTGAATTGTAAAGTTTTTAGCAAGAGAAATTGACATACACTTCAACACTGTATGATATTGTAAAATAATACCATCTTTTAGGGATAGGTCCGAACAGATCTTCAAGAAATGACACACCCCCTGAAATTTGAGATTGTATCCACTTCTGCATCTAGATGAATTTAGTACATAAAAGATTGTGAGCTTATGTAATGAACCATACTTTGAACAGTTTTTGTCGTAATTATATGCCTACTGGGATGTGACAAAGATCCTTTGTAACCTCTTTAATCCTTTTTCACTATGGCTCATAGGATGAACCTGTTATGCACAGTGAATTAGCCACTCAAAGCAGTTAAAATAAAAACCTCTGCTTTTAGGTAACATTCCTAAACATCCATACTGCATCCCTGTAATACCTTAAACCCTCCTTCAAATCCACCTTACAGGTCCTGCACTCTGGTTGGACCCTGTTGCAATTTACTAGTCTTGCACTCCTCAAGGACTTATGCTTATCAGACAAGGTCTTTACCCCTGTAGAATTTTGAGCCACCTCACAAAGCCTTCTTTTATCAAGGACCCTGAAACGTCACCAAGTAGGATTCAAACCCACTACACAGGCTTTAAAATCCTGCCTCACTACACAGTTCCTATTCCCCTGTTGGACTCTGACCCATCACAGTTATCTTTTATTATTATAAGACTCATCCATTCAGAATATTACTCCCTGTAGGGTCCTAACCCACCAGAGAGGTGCCATACCTCCTGAGGAGTTCTGATCCATTACACCCTGTGGGACCCTCACTACATTTGTCCTTTTAAGACCCAGACCTATTACAGATTCAGTTCCCTTCTAGGACCCTAACCCAGCTCACATCTACACACCTTTTGGATCCTGACTCCATATGGTTTAAGCACCCATGTAGAAACTTCACTCACCATACAAATGGCACATCCTTTGAGGGCACTAACCCAGACTTATTACACTAATCCTGCATCCGTATAGGAATCTGACCTATGACATACATCTTATACCTGTCTAGAATTATGACTAAACATGCGTTCTTAGTCTGTTGGAAGATGGAGCCAAATCTTACGTCCATACATATTATCTTTATATGTTTCTATGAACTTTACTTTGTTTAGCTCTGCTGAAAAATTTTAATCAGACTCTACTGATCTTCTGGTGGTTTCATTCATATGTTAATAGATTACAGTGTTTTTTCATTGTCACTACACTTTCAAAGATAAGTTAATCTCATGCATGTGAAACTCTTGTTTTAGATCAATGGCCTTGCTATGTCATGTTGAATTTTTTATTATACTAGTTTTTTCAGATCATCATTGTTATATATATTGAAATATGAAACCTATATATGTACAAATGTATATGTATATCATTTATATATGTAATTTTTTTTTATATCATACATCTCAAAAATCTCATTTTTCATTTCAAATACTTATCAAAGATGGCAACTTTGATCATTTCTTTGATCACTACCTCATTTTCTAACAGACATACATCCCACTTTAGTTTTTGGTCTCTGGTTTTGCTAGATTGCACTGGATCAAGATCCTATATGATGAATGGGTTATTTTCTCAATCATTACCTGAGTATTGAAGATTGATCCTAATCATGGAGCCATATAAATCCTGATTTAAGTCCAGAACAGCTTTTTGTTTAACTGTGTTGGAATTTCATTATTCTTGCAGAGATTGCTAATGCTATGAGTCCTTTTCTCATATTTGGAGCCAAGTCAGTCACTGATGCGTATATCTATGCTTATACTTTTGATTTATGTGATGATTAGCTGTACTAAATTGTTAGATTTTATTGAATGTAGATAATTTTGTTGACCATTTCTAAAGCTTGATGATTGGTTTGAATTACACATTTATTTTCATGGTATTTCCAGGAACTATTTTCCTTCATTTTCTTTCTTTTCTGCCACTAGCTTTAATAGATTGTGATATTTTTCTTGGACTTGATTAAATTGCTAACTATGTCAAACATTAGATGAGATTTAAAGATGAAGTGTTATTGGGTATTCATCTTACTATCATTATTTAAGGGATTTCCAGTTTCTTGGGATGGACCAGTTTACGTACTACCTCTTAAATTACTGATACAGATCCTCAACCCAAGTGTAGCTTGTGTAAGTGAGTGAAACATGATCTCCCACACTTATTAAAAGGCTTTTTGATTTCTCACTTTGTGCCTTGACACCAGCATCTCGTTTCATTCCATCTCCATACACAAAATGCTTCCATTGCATCTGATCGCAAATCATTCCTCTTGCATCCTCAACTAAATATCCTGAGCCCTGATTGATTCTTTTGTATTATCTATCTGTCTTTTTATAGGCTACCTTTCATCTTGTTGCTGTTGCCTCACTTGTGCTAATATATACCTTTTTGACCAGCTTGTCATCTTACAATTATTCCCCATGGCCTTATGATCATAAAAAGACTCATCTGTGTACCTTTTTTGAGTATTTCCTTTCATATGGTAAATCCATCTCTTCTTCATTTTTCACTGTGTCTATCCTAATTCCATCTATCCTGTATAAGCTAACCATCTCTACTGTTCTACTTTAACCTTATCCTGATCTATAGAAACATATGGATCACTTTCATATTTTTGTTAGAGTAGACTCAAGTATTTTTCCATTCAGTGCTTGAATTTTTTCCATTTAGTAGAGCCTTTAGTGAACCTACACTTCTTCCCTCTTGCAAGACTACTCTCATCTTCATCTTTCACACCACCATCTATACTGAACTTGACTCCCAGATAACTAATTTCTTCTACCACGAGTGTCTCATTACTGAGACTGATTCATTCATATATATTGCATTTTCTAATCACTAGTTTTCCCATCTGATTTAATTTCTTAAAGTTAACTTACATGCTTATGCACTGGCTGTAGTAGGAAGCTCTTGGATTCATGGCACTCATACTCATTTATGGTTGATAACTGGTAATTCACTTTGTTTTTCATAAAGCACATTCTTTCTCTGGAACTTGCCTTGATGTGTTATGAGGTCAGCCAACTTTGCCAGCCTTTTATGTTGCATCCTAATGACTCCCAGTTTATTATGATTTTGTAGCAGTGATTATTATCTGTAGTAGATGGAATGAAAAACATAATGGCGGAGTGTATGAGAGATTTGGTATGGCAGAGAATGCAAAGTGAATGAATTTTTGAATGGTGTAGTGGATAAAACATATTACTTTAGAGTGGTTTGGGCATACAGAAAGATTCCAAGAGGGGGAGTGTACAAGAAGAGTTTATGATAGCATAGTTAAGGGGTTGGTTTGAGAGGTAGACCACATGTGACATTGGGAAATAGAATGGAGGAGCACTTGAGGGAGAGAAACTGGGGAAGAATGCATGGAATGGTGTGTGAGTGAGGCATGTATGGACAGGGATAAGTGGAGACTCGTTAGCTAAATGAGTTCCAAAAGGGAAGGAGCATCAGAGATAGATAGTATATATATCAAATTTGTCTAGTTTTTCTCAAAGAAAAATTATAGATTTTTCACCATAAACATAGATAATTGGTTTATGCAATTTTATGGGTGAAATTAATTTGTATGTGTTTTTCCTGATGCTTTGGGGTGGTTTCAGTTTATAAGCAAAATATAGTAGATATATGATATAGATTGCATATAAATGCATTTTGGTTTGTATAAGCCTTTTACATAAAAATTTATTACACTGACTATAATTTTTTTTTACAGTATAAAAAGAGATGCATGCACATTTTCATTTTTACCGCTCACAGTTAGGAATGATATTTTTGTATGTGTATTTAGATAATGTCTCCTTACCCTTACTGAATTTCGTAATTACAGTAGTAATATTTTTACAGTCCTCCCGAGGTCCAACATTACCTGATCCTGAAGACAAACCCCCAACCTATGAGCAGATCCTCAAGCTTGATGGCCTTCCTCCAGACTATTACTCCGTCCTCAGTGAAAAACCACCAAGGTAAGAGGCTTACAGTGTTTTCTTTTTCATATATGCATACATACTTGATTGCCATCTCCCATCTTGGCAAGGTAGCACCAGGAACAGATGATTGACAGCCTCTCTAGCAGTCACTTTAAATGCACCAAAATGAGAGCTCACCATCAGCATCCAAGTCCCACTGAATATTATATGGTTTCCCCACACCATTTCATATGCCCTGTATCAGCTCGCTGACAGCATGGGAACCCCATATACCACATCACTCCAAATCATTCAGTTGCATGCATATATTTATTTTTATTTTATCATACTTAATCACTGTTTCCTGCATCAGCAAAGTAGTGCCAGGAAACACATGAAGGATGGCCCATCCACTTATATACACATATCGCGGGAAATGGCGAATAGTATGAAAGAAAGAAAAAATATATATATAAATGTCCATACACGCACATTTACATACATATACATATCAACATATACACATAAAGAAATATACATACACATTATTATTTATTTATTATTTATTTTATTTTGCTTTGTCGCTGTCTCCCACATTAGCGAGGTAGCGCAGGGAAACAGACGAAAAAATGGCCGAACCCACCCACACACACATGTATATACATACACGTCCACACATGCACATATGCATACATACACATACAGACATATTCATATATTCACATGTACATATTCATACTTGCTTGCCTTCATCCATTTCTGGCACACCCCTGCCCCACAGGAAACAGCATCGCTACCCACTGCTTCAACAAGGTAGCACCAGGAAAACAGGCAAAGAAGGCCACATTCGTTTACACCCAGTATCTAGCTGTCATGGGTAATGCACAGAAACCACAGCTCCCTATCCACATCCAGGCCCCACAGACCTTTCTGTGGTTTACCCTAGACATTTCACATGGCCTGGTTCTCCATCAATAGTAGTTTTCAAAATGTTGCCATTAATTAAAGATGTGTGCAGTCCATATGTTATTATAGAAACTCTCATTGAGATATTGCAGATGAGATTTATTCTGTCATTCACAAGTATTATACATTATTTTTTTTCTGCAGGTATGAAGACTTGAGTCCATCATTAGGATGGGGTGCATGTGCATTGCCAGTTGAGTTCTACACAACTGAGCTTCCTATTGTTCACTCATCTTCACATACCTCGTCAGTTGGGTCGCCTGTGCCTTTAGAAGTTTCTCTGCATGAAGAATCTACATCTGCATTTCTTCAGGAATCTCCATCATCTTGGTCAGATCAGTCTGTCCTACCACCTGCTTATACTGCTGCTGAAAACCCACATTTCGCTAATGATAATCCTAGTTTCCAGCCTGTAATGGAAGACATTAATGCCAAGGTGAATCTATCTTCGCTAGAGCTCCCTCACATTGATAGTCCTTCAGAAGAGAGAAAAGATGAGAAAGAAGAAGACAGGAAAGTTCCTACCGATTTTAGTGATGTTTGAGCTTCTCACAAGAATTTAATGACTATTTGCCCACATAAAACCTGTTGGCTATGAGGCCGTCCTCTTAAGTGATAAAAATGCATAGCCATGTAGATTTTGTTATTGCAGTGTGAGATATGGGAGCTCTCTTGTTATTCATATGGTCATTCATAGTTTTCCTTGATTCAGCCCAGAATGAAGTTCAAGAATGGTGCTTCTGTATACGCTTACAAGCATGTAATGGAAACCTCCCATACAGTGCATTTTTATCAAAGGGCATTCAGGAGTGAAACACAGTTAAAGCTGTTAACTGTGTGGAAAGTAAACAATCAAGAGACTCATTACTGAGTCTTCTTCTAATCATGTTTTACTTTTCTTATGTTAAAAGACAGCATGATAAGAAATACTGACAATTCCATATAGTCACTATCAAAGAATGGCATTACTACTTGTTTCAGTAATGGTAGATTGGTAACTGACTTAACTTGTAGTATATTTGTGGGGAATTGGATCACTGCAAAGCCCAGATTTTCATGTGGTCTGAAAGAGCTGGGGATCATGCAGGTTAGGTCCTGCAGAAGCTATTCGTTCAGGTTTCCTCACAAGCCACTTGATTCAGATATTAGTGAATCTTCATGCTTTCATTTAGTGTTCTCTGTGGTGGAAATATCACAGATAGTATTAAGTGTGGCTTCCAACTTGAGTTGTGATCAATGCACAAAATAATTTAATCTGTCTTGGAAGAGAATGTAGCAGAATCTTTTTCGTATGAATGACTATCTCAAACTGCATCATTACAGTATAATATTTATACTTGTGGTGCAAATATGTACACACAGTTTGTGTGACATTCTTTATGTATAATGTCTTTCTTGAGGTAACTAGTCTTTTTTCCAGATTTATTCATAGTTACCTTCTTCCCTTCAAGAGGGAATGAAACTTTACCCCTAAGCTAGAGTTAAATGACAGCATATTTAGTCTGTCAACAATGGACCCACAGTGTTAACTCTTTTTCCATATGATTATTGAAAGCTGAAGTAACTTGATCCTCAACTTTAAGGCCAGAACTTAGGATAAGGCACTCATTACCTAGCTCAAGTTGCTATGTTAACTAAGTGTCACTTAGCACCAATTTTTATCTTATGCAGCAAAGTGCTGTTTAACACCCTTAACCAATGTATTCATATTCCATTAAAGGACCCCTAACATTCTACTTGGAGTCATTAGTTAACTGTATAAACAGTTCAGACATCTTACTATTTTCCACCTGTAAGTAACCATATAAGGTTATATATCTTTTTCTCATACCCTGTTTGTTACTACAACACATCCAAACCAAAGATTCCTTAATGTACATCTTTTTCTTTATAGATATAATCTTCAAGGAAGATTTTACCATAACATACAGAGTATCTTTCTTTAATAGTCATATAGCTTTTGGTTATTATCTTTGTATCAAAAGTTTATCAAGTGAGGTCATTCTTATGGTTTCAGTGTTTGATGCAGTTGATGATAGATCAGCAGAAGCAGTGAAAATCTTGTAATAGGCTTGTGTGGTCCTTCCTAGTTCTCGTGTACTTACATGTGATATTGAATATTTTTATAGGTCCTTTATACATTAAAGATGCATAAATGAAGTTATGTTTTCTTGCCCATTATTATTTTCCCTAAATCATGGAAACAGTGATGCAGAAATAATCTTACTGCAGCTCCAATCATCCTTACATTCAATGTAAACATTCTTGTTTAGTGTGTCCCCATTGATAGTGAGAAGATTATATCAGAAATTTCAACAAAAATAGTGTTTACTTGTAGTATAAATCCTTGAAGATAGGGGAGAAAGAGTACTAAGCAGGTATTTCTAACTTGTCATAGAAGGCAACTAAGAGGGGTGGGAGTTGAAGGTTGGAAATCCTTCCTCCCTCTATCATCACTCTTTAAAAGTAGGAATAGAAGAATGAGTCTACCAAGGATATTTCCTTGAAGGCTCAGAGTGTGATAATTAAGGGTGTGTGGCTGTAACCAGAGTGAAAAGAAGGGAGAGATGGGTGTTATCTTTTATGATAGAAACCTGAATGTTTTGGCTAAAAACAAAGTAAAAAGCAAGGTGGAAGAGTAGTTTAGGGATACTCAGGAGGTTAAGAAGAGCACAAGAATGAAGGAAGAAGTAGTGCTTCGGTCAGGAATGAGATGAAAAAGTGTTTTAAAGAATGGAAGGAAAGGTGTTCAAGGATAGTCCTCATACTCCATGTAGTGAAGAAGAGAATGCATTTTGTGAGATGAATGCTTTGATAGTCTTGAGGCAAGGAATTGAAGCATAGTGCTTGTGTATTGGAATTCGTGTGTATAATCTGTAGATATGGGGTTCCTGTTGTTGATAAAAATGGAAAAACTTGTTGAGATATGCACTGAAAGGGATGATGCTTGGGAATACGTAGTTTTAAGAAAAAGTACAAATCAGTATAAGTGGGAGAGAGTGTGAGGGTCAATGGGCATTTATGGATTATATGTAAATTGACAGATGTGCAAAGGAAAGGTTGTTGGAAGTGGGTGTTTAAAGTAAGGAAGGAGATGGAATGTCTGATCATTTCTTGGTAGAGACAAGAATGAACAAAAAAGTGGTGAATGTGAGCAAGCTTGGGAGAGGCTTGTGTGCTGAGATACAAAGAGAGATTGAGTGGTAAGTGGCATACAGTGATAGTACATTGTGGGGAGCGAAATAGGAGTGAATGGTACTAAGCTAAATTGTATAGAAGTATCTGGGATTCAAGTAAGATTTAGGCTTATGGGAAAGGTCACTGAGTATGGGAATGAGGAAGTTAAATTGCTATTCAAGCAAAAAAGGGAATTGCATGAACAGTATCTGCTGGAAAGAAAGAGTGATTGGGAGTAGTGATGTATGTGACATCTGCTTCCACTTCTACTTTTGCAGAATTCCACATTTTTCTCTAAATCTTTTTCCAACATCTGCATGTTAGCTACATGGATGTCAGATGTGTATCATCACATAAAACAATGAAAGAAGCAATGTGATTAAAGTTATCAATGAGATTTGCTGGCAATATTCAAGGCTGAAACACAAAGCAAAATTCTTTTCCTCTTCATATGTCACAAATCGTATTTAGGGAACACTGAATACGATGAAATAGAAATTATTAGAGATGTATTGTAACTCACTAGGAGAATAAACCAGCTGAGTCACTAGCTTTAATAGCAAATCCAAATCAATCATGAGCTAAATGAATGCACTACTTGCTTCACATAGTGATGGGTCTGAAACTGAGATGTAAGAACTCATCAACATAAGTATCACAAAGAGAAAACAACTGGGGTAGATGATGATTCTGTAGCTTGGGAATTGAAGCAAAATGTTTATCCAAGTCCGAGCAATTTAGCTAAAATGTATCTCGCACGTCCTCACACTAGTGTTCCTATGGAACAGTTTTTCAATAGTAACAGAATAATTTATGAGTTAAAGGAGGCAACTGAAAAAAATTTAATTTTGAGGTATGATATCCCAATCCCTAGGTTCAAATATAAAGAATAAAAGATGAACAAAAATTAAAAGTATTACTTGATCAGAGTCTAGTTAAAGTGACCACTGACAAATGGGTAGAAGTTTGGGAAATTGGTTGGTGGGATCCTCCCAGATCCTGGTAACACATTTGTCATGCAAGGCTCAAAAGCTATGTCTGGTAAAAACGTTGCTTAAATTCATAGTAAGTTATTTCCATTTCATTAGCTGACTTCATATCTACTTTCTCTATAATATTCATTGATTAAAGAAAAACAGATATAAAGGTTGAATGGTAAGATTCTTTTAATGGTGCACATCCCCTTCCTCAGATATCTTCCTACAATATTCACCTCGCATGTGGATGAGTGAAATCACACCTTCACATTACCAACTGGGATGATTGAGCACAGGAGAAATGGCAGAAGGGTAAGAGAATGGAATAAGAGCTGAAAAAAAAGGCAAATTGATGATGGACAGAAGATCGATGAAATTCAGAGATCAAAATGATGTTCTAGGAGATGAATGGTGTGCGGGGGAAAAAGGACAGAAGGGGGTGACATTGTAGAAAACATGGAAGTGGTAACAAAGGCCGACATGAAAAGGAAGCAGAGTATGTAGAACTGTGTGTAAAATGAAGTCTGCATAATGTGCTTGGGAAAAGGTGGAATGTAGAGTAAGAACGTCGTGTTAGAAAGAAAGGAGATATTAACGGTGTGAGGATCAGCTGTTAAAAAAAAAATGCTTGAGAAATACCAGGGGAAAGAGACTTGCTTTAAAGTAAAAAGGGAGCTGTAGTCTCAATTTGGGCAGGATATGGAAGGGGTAACCTGACCATTCGAGAGCTAACTAATGAGTATTACATACACCGTATGCAATAGCAATATACCCGACCACTGACGATTTTTATTTAATCTTAGACCAGAAAAGTTTTTAAACGCGCAATACAGTACTTGCCCAGAAAAAATACATAACCCAATTTGTGAAAACTATAAAAAATGGAATCATTAATTCTTAATAAAGGAATAACAACTGCTATAGTGACTGCCAAGTCCTTGAGCTACGTCATGTTTTGTACTCCCAGTAAATACATAGCCAAAAAAGTCTTTCATTAAAATTGTGGTGAAATACCTGGTCAGTCTCATTAGCATAGTTACTTTATTCCATCACACTGAGTCAAGGGCATTTCATATCGATCGTCTATTTTGCTGGATAACCAATACCACTGCAGGTAATGTAAGAAAATTAGGTACCCCTCGAAATATAAGAGCATGGTAATCTGAGGCCTCTGGAAAGAGCAATGAGAGAAAACGAAAGAGTGGAGTATATTATGGTTAACTATGGAATATCTAATTCAGCTCTCGATATTCGTTACAAGGTCTGAACTTGATATTCTTATCTCTTTAGTCATAAGATCATAAGATGCCTATCTTTAACGCATCAGATATCCAATGAAGGCAAAAATACAACAATAAGAAGGGTGTTTCTTGAGCTTCAAGTGATCATTATATTCATTATCATAGTGCCACATCTTTCATAATCTTCAAGTCTCATTCCTCACGGGCTTTTGTAGTGAGGACAGAGCTTAGTGTAGACCAAGTCTGGTGGAGGGTGTTAGGTGCAAACGGGTAGTTTAAATATGCCATTAAAATCGCCATGATGCTTTTCCTCAACACGTGACGATAACCATAGAAACTTGCTTTATTATTAGCAAAGGCTTTCATAAGCACGAGGGGAAGTATCTTAGTGACCATGTGGGTATGATGGACAGCAAGTGGGAGTGAAGATAAACGACCCTGTTGGATGGAACAGGTAGTTAGGTAGGTCTGGGGGTGAGGTGTGCAGGTGGTAGGGAAGTGGTGTGTGTGTGTGTGTGCGTGGGTGGAGTGGGAGGGTGAAGAGGTAGCTCGAGATCTGTCAGATCTTGCACAGGGGAACCATAGCAATTGTCCATATTATGTATACGTCTGCAACATTATTTATATCATGCACAAATCTAATATTACACAGTCATTACTTATTTCAGCTGGAAAAGAAAGCATGGCATCAATGCTTTCCCTTAAATTTCATCATAAAAAGTCATCGTGGAAGTTGATATTTAGAAATCCTCGCCGGTAAGATACTATGATGCAAAATTAACCAATGAGAACAAATTTAGTAAGATTTTAGACGCCTTATTGGATAACATCTCACCTTACGTTGTGGCTCCGACGTAGATGGAAGGAGTTTCCAATGATTTTTCTTTGAAAGTATTTGTCGATCTTTCTTCTTTATTTGTGAAAAATTCAAGAATTAGAAGGACTTCGTATCAACAATCAAAAGCCCAGAACTTTCCTTAAAACTAGGTAAATGTCTCTTTATAGTGACAAATAAATAATTTTCACACAACTTAGTTACGTTTCCAGCCTCGTACGACATGACGTCAGAGTTTATGTGATGTAATGTCGAATAAGGAATTTTGGAATGATAACGAATTATATACAGAGCTAGAAATCATTTGAAATGAAATATTCAAAATTCTTTGAGTAGTCTTGATATATACTTAATAATAAGAATAATCTAAATTGAATATCAAGGGGGATGAATATTAAAACAAACAGGTAACAGTGGTAGCTTTTGGAGGTGTGTGGCAATTATAATGGCGCGATTGGTGTGTCGGCGGAGCAGCTGACTGGCGGCTGGAACGTTACTCGCAGAGTCAACGTACGAGACGATCCTCTTAACGTTACATAGTAGAATTCGTGTCACAGAAATTTTTTTTGCCCAGTGGTTTACAGTGATACCCTACCGGATAGAACGACAGTGAGTGAGTCGTGACACGGATCATGTAAGTTGTATTGCTCTTCTTGTTGGTGATCCTGGAAATGATAATGAGATTGTTTTGAAAAGGGTACAACGTGGCTGGGCTGCCGTGGGTGTGCCCTGGTTTCATTGCTATCTGTCACAGGGAATCTTGAGATAGGATCATATCTGTCGCTCATGGTAATATACCAGTGTATAATTTTTGTATGTTTGCTCTAAAGAATTTACCCTTTATATTTTGGGCGAGATATTCACTGCTGTGTTTTCTTTCCCATGTTAAAGCACCCAATTATAGGGAAACATTTTGCTTTTGGTGTAGTGCACTGGACTGTGAAGATGAGGGGAAACTGTTAGGAAGGGTTTAAATGACTGGAAATTTCACCGTAAAAAAAAAAGTGGCAAGTTTTGTGAAAGTATTTGTTCGAAGCATTTCTTAGCTTTTCCAAATTGGGGTCGCGTTATTTTGTCGTGATGTTGAGTCGTTGGAAGATTAGGTATTTGATTTTTATCGTTTACCTCTGGACACAGTAGGAATTTGATCAACGCGAGGAAGATTCTAGGCGCCCTGTTGTCACTATAGTTGATGGAAGCCGCTAAAGTGATAATATTTCTCATAATAACGCTTGCCAATACGCGGAAATATCATATACGCCCATGGTGAGAGTTCGATTGTTAAACTCCCTGATCCAGCTTTCTCTGTTTGCATTTATAAGGATGTCATATTCAACAAACCACGCGTAGTTATAAGCAAAGTATTTTAAGTAAGGTTGACATTTGGGGTTAGTAAGCCAAATGGAATGAATGACTTATCCTGGGGTAACGGCGGCAAATGGTTGTTAATGGTGGTCATGGTTGTTGGGATGGGTTAACCGATGTTCATGATTACCATCGAGGAAGTGCTGTATATATTTATTTCAGCAAGGCGTCGTTGTCAAATGTGAATTTTTTTAGTGCACGATCATCCAAAATTTGGACGTCAATGAAAGTGCTTTGAAAGGCAGCCTAAGAGTGTCCGATTCGTCATTGTCCCATGGCAACAAGGGTTCCACAGGTCTTCTCTTTAAGTTTAATTCATTTGCTCATGGAAAGGTTTTGATATAATTGAATGAGCACAAGTTATAGTTACTGATAACACGGAAGGTATGGTGGGCATCCTACCTCAGGAGAGATTGTAAGCTTATAAGCATAACTGCTTATAAGCTCCCGACACCACATTACATAGTGACTTTTTTTCTGCTGCTTTAATTGTCAAGGCTATTTCTCTGGCTTGGCTTGAATTTTTTTTCCTGTGGTTAAAGCCTTCTGGAAAAAAAATGCCGAACATCGAGGACCAGATAGTTCCACCATCTGTACTTCGATCGTTCAGGCCACTGATAGGAAGTCACAATGTAGCAGAGCGAATCAGTGCGATGCATGTGGAGAGAAGCAATAAAATTTTCCTATACATGGTGGATGGTTTGCGTTACGGGTAATTCCCGTAGGTTTAAGGCTCCCAGTTGACTCTTTTGTGGTTGAACACGATAGATATTATAATACGGATAAGTTACCTTAGATTGGGATAGACTTTTGTTGTGATTGTAGACACTTGGCTGAGAGTCAAATTTCACCTTTAGTGAAACATTTTTGTATACATCGACGTAAAGGCCAGTAATTCGTACCTCATACGTGTTTTTGAGGACAGAGACGGTGGAGACAGAAGCCAAAGCTGATTTACAGCTCATAGAAAATTCATCCTCCATTCTCCTCTGAGAAGTCACTGATGAAGCATTAAGCAAAGTAGTAGATGTAGGCCAGCACCATCCTTGTTTGGAACTTGTGTTGGTAATTGGTGTGATCATCAGCATTCAGAGTCACGTCCACACCAAAGGAATTGTTAAAGGAACTTCGTTAGCATAGTGGACCAAAACTGCTAGTGTTGCCAACATTAACCTCATCAACGGGAGATATAAGTTACTAGCCCTATTCCCTGTTATAATGTGGCCATGTTCGTGAATGTGTCACAGTATTGCTGATAATGTAGCGAATTCATGTTGCGGACATTTTCAGTTAGATCCACACCATCGTAACAATATTGAGGGATAAAGATGCTATGATTGTTACACACGTTGTTGCCCATTTTGTTTCTTGCTATGTCTGCAACAATATTTCGTTGGTGTTGCCCCAGTTTTAGAAACAGCATGAGGCTCATTTTTACACAACAGTGGTCCAGCATCGTCCTTGTTGCTGAATGATTTATGCACACACTCAATACTCGTTCGCCATTTCCCGCGTTAACATGGTGTTACCAATATCAGAGGTGCGGCCTCGCTCTCATCCACACTAGCGCCATCTCGTGCATAATGCACCGAAACCAGAGCTCCCAGCCATAGCCAAGCCCCAGGGACAGTTCAAGCACCTGACTATTCCTTGGCTCATCCCATGGAAAATAGTCAACCCTTGTGTACCACATCTCTACAACTCCCTCTCTCCATACACACCTCTACCCCCAAAATGTTTAGGCCTTGACAACTCAGAGCCACATTGAATCCTTCTGTCTCTTCGGTCTTTCGTTTTCCATTGTTCTGTCCACTTCTGACGTATATCACCGGTGTCTCTTCGCTGATCCAGGTCCGCTCTGTCATGCCTCTTAAACATCTCTTTTATCCTGTCATTCCTTCCATGTCAAGCCTAGTCAGTCAGCACATTGCCGTTAGGTATTGCATTTTCAGCACGTCCACCCCCTTGCGTTCTTAAGCATATTTAGGGTTCAAGACTTGCCCATACAACACCAGGACTACCATATCATCAGACGAACTTTCCTTGATATCATCTTCCACAAATCATCTCTGTCAACCTTTCTCTGTTGTCAGTAAACCACGTACAAGATCCTCTTTTTCTCTAAGTATTTCTTACACAACCTCTCCATAGCAAGCACATGGTCCACACATCTTCTACCCATCATGAAATCTTTTTGCAGACGAGAGATGTAATATGAAGGGGTCGGCCACACTGTTCATGGACCGAACCACGGTATGTGAAGCGGTCAGCGGAAACCACGGAGACGTTTAAGGGATGTGACTAGATAAGGTAGCTCTGGTTTTGATGCATTATACGTGTTATCTAGACAATGGATGTGAGCACCTGTGGCCATTCCTCTTCGGCTCCAGGCGGCACGTCGTTACATGGTTGGTTGGTTGTTTGGGCTTTAGGCCTATCAACTGCCAGGGTCATTAAGGTCGTCAAAGTAAGCTATATCCACCAACCGAAAAATCTTTTAACACCTTCTTCAGGTGTTAATGATAATTCTAAGATCACATACACTCGCTATGCATGTGGCCAATGTTACATGGGAAGCTGCGAACTGATATAGCTGAAAAAAAAGATTAATAATATCAATGATTATAATAATTTATAATTATCATTTCATTAGTTATAATGATTATTAATTTACTCATGTTTGAGGTATTGTAGTCGAGTCGAGCTTTACTTTTTCACTGTAAATAACGGCTATGGGTGGTATGCGGAGTGTATGACCTTCCTATTGCTTTTCCTTGTGGACGAAAGTCTTCATCAAGGTCATGATTTGAAAATAAATGGCTGAAGAAGGAAAACAGTTATCTCAGATTATTTTGGAAGAAATCGGAAATTTTTCTTGTAAAACAAGCTAGATTTGAGAAATGCTGAGGCTTCACATTTAATCTTAACATTGTTTTGTGCCTATGTTTATAATATCACCGAAATGTTTGTGTGGTGTAGGCAGATCCTGGCCGCTGGTGAGGAGAGTCACACTCAGCAAGATGAGAACTACTTCACGCCCTTCCTCACACCGCGTCACCTGCCCGCCACCCCTCTCCACTCCCACCTCAGCCTCCTCACCTCCCAGGTCAGTACATACAACTCCCAGCTCAGTTCACGTAACTCCCAGATCACTACACGCTACTCGCTGGTTAGTAAACAACTCGGAGGTCAATACACGCAGCTCCCAGCTCAGTACACAACACATCCAGATCAATACACAGTTCCAGCATAATAAACACAATTTCCAGGTCAATACACCCAACTCCCAAGTCAGAACACAACTCGGTCAGTCCAAATACAGCACTCGCACCACATCGCTAATTCTGAAATGCCTCTAACGACTACTTGGACGCGAACGATTTTTTTTTTATTTTAGTTTATCATAATTGTATGTGAGGAGAACAAGAGAACAAATGGTAGCGTCAGTGAAGGGAGTAAATGGGAAAGTAGTAACAGGCAAAATTGAAGAGAAGATTGAGTACTTTGAAGGAATGTTGAACGTTTTAGATGACAGGATGGCAGGTGGGTGTTTAGTACGTGAGGTATGCGAAGCGAGTCATGGCGAATGGTTTAGTTGAATAGAAAGGTGGTGAAAGCGTTGCATGAAGATGAAATTTGGTCAAGAATGGTGGCATGCACAGAGCATCAGATTGGGGAGGAACAGTATGGCTTCAGGAGGGGAAGATATGTGTGTCAGGTGTTTGCTTTGAAGAATCTGTATAGGAAATACTTAGAGAAAGAAGAATTTATATATTGCGTGTATGAATCTTGATAAAGCGCATGATAAGGTTCATAGAGATGCTTTGGGAAGGTGTTACGAATATATACTGTGGGAGGAAAGCTATTAGAGGCAGTGTAGAGTTTCTGTTCTGTGTGCGTGTAGGAAGACAGGAAGATGAGGCAAGGTACGGTGACGTTACCATGGCTGTTTGATCTTTATGAATTGGGATGGTGAGGGAGGTAAGGGCTTTGGAAAGAGAGACAGGTCTGAAGTTTGTGGAAAGAGGTGGGGGCGAGGGGATTTGTGAGGTAAGTCTGTTCCTGAGTTCGAGTTTGGGAGAGTGTATGACAGGAGAAAGATGCGAGTAGATAGGATTAAAAGCAAGGTTTACAAAGTTTAGTTAGCAGTGGGGAGCGAGAGTAAGGGTGGTTAGAGTACGTTTGAAGGGAGAAAACCTGGAGGAAGTGGTGTGTTTATACCTGTAAGTGAGCAAAGTAGCAGATGGAACCATGAATGCTTTAGTAAGGCACATGGTGGGTGAGGGAGATCGTATGCAACGAGGAATGCATAGACAGAGAAGTCACTGTCTGAGAGGAATGGTAGGTATGTATGATAGTACAGTAGTCCAGACGGTGTTGTGCGTATGCTAGGCGTGGGCCTTGCATTAAAAAGTAAGGAAGAGCGTGGATGTGTTGCAAGAGAAAAGGTTGTGGAGGGAGTAGGGTCGATCGATTGATAAATGACAGGGTGAGAGAGACGGGTGGTAGTAAGAACAGTTTCTATGAGACCGCTGAAGGGGCGGAACTGAAATGGTTTGGACATATGGAGAGGTTGACTTAAGAGGATATACGTGTTAGAAATCGAGGGAACAAGGATAAGAGGGAGACAGAGGACGAGGCGGGAGGATGGAGTGAAAGACTTTTGAATTACCAGGGCCCGAACCTGCCTGAGGGTGTGAGGCGAGCGTGTGATTGAACGAATTGTTGTGACGTTGGACACAGGGGAGCCAAGTGCTGCCATTGGACTGAACCAAGGCATATGGAACAGTCTGGAGGAACACTGGAAGGATCTAAGGGGCTGAACTGTTTATGAGTGGCTCAGGTTTCGGTGCATCATATTTGTAAGCTAATGTGTGTATGTGAGTGATCTTATGTATGTGAAATTTATGCTACAGAGAGGGCCTAGGGAGAAACTAGGTAGAAATTCAAGTATTTCCTTACAGAGTCGGATCTTTCCTCGTCTCTTATACAGCTATTACTTCGGCTTTTGGTCTCGTAACTTGGGCTGCCTGGTTGGTTCTTCCTCTGGCCAGGATGCGTAGTACCTGCCAGGTCAATACGTCGTACAAATCTCGTGTGGGCGATTTGCAACTCGTTGAAGGACCAAAACCATTTCTTTTTCGTTTCACACCTAAACTGTGGGACGCCATACCCGTCAAGAGCGAACTGGTTTTACGGATTAAGGATAAGATGAAAGTGCATGTGTAGCCTTATGAATATTTGTTTTTGACTTTAGGGTATGGTTGATATTGTTAAAAATTGGTTGATATTTGTCTTTATGAAATGCGTTGATAAAGACGGATTTTTTTTTAGCTTTGATCTTGGTAAGGTCTTTGTTTCTTGTCCCGGTAGATGTTAATGAATATCAGTAAGGAGCGGGATGAGTTTGGGATGTGTATGAAGGTTTAATGTGGACATTATCATCAAAGTCTTTTGCCAGAGGTAGTTTGTATTTCACTTACATATTATGAAAGGATTTTTACGTAATAACTTCAACTTTTTTTTTATTTAGTCATAGTCTTCTTTCTTTTGTATAT